>JAUYWI010058590.1:0-16333 GCA_034780595.1 Parotoplana pacifica | reverse complement strand
GGGACTCATCCACTACGCTGCCAGGCTATAGCAGCATTATGCCCGCCGAAGAGGAGGTACAGCCCTTCAACGTCAGCACATTCGTACCACATATTTGTATGTAGACATGGGCGTTGGAAGTGGCCTGGGCTGTATGTTTATTTTTTCGATAGTCTCTTTTATTTTCTTGATAAGTCCTTATCTGGCTTTCGAAATCACTTAAGTTGAGGAAAACAATGTAGTTCAGTTACACGAATGTATTCCATAAACAATGACGTAAAATTAAATAATCAATTAACATAAATCCTTGAGATCACCGCCTTTTTCACAATATAAATGTGCATTTATTTAATTTGATGTGTCCTCTCTCTATATTTTTGCAATATTAAAACCGCTGTGGTATTCCTATCAGGACCCTTCTTACACATTTTCTTATGATCATTAGAAATAAAATAAACAACTGTCACTTTTCGTAAAATAAAGTATTAAACTCAACGCCATTATAAGAATTAACACGAGACGTGAAAAGGGTATTATATTCTTAGTGTCATAAGACAAATAAACTCATTCAATCAACAACAACAACAAAATTCTATAAATTTAAAATGATATAATATTTTGTGTTAAGAGTAATAATAAAAAAACATGTACTCTGATAAAAATATACTACTTATTTATATTACTCGCCTTTTAATTTGTAACTTTATGACAAAATGAAAAATAACAACAACAATACTAATAATAAATATTTACCTTAGCAACTCCCGCCTCTTCCTCAACGATTCAGTGACTAAAGATTCGCCATTCAAGTAAAGAAGATCAAATGCGTAAATGCAGACTTGAACCTTAATATCAGATGCAGAAGCATCCTAAAAGAAGAAAAAAAAATACTTTGGATACACAAAAAATAGTATTTCCCCCCCAACTGAATTTATACCTACTGCTTGTAACCAATTTTATCCAAATCGATTTTCTAGGATGGGGGCTTGATCACCCCACCCCCCACAAGGACAACGACACACTATGGAAGTAAATATTTTCCAAATACAGTTCCCAAAAAAGCAACTTGGAAGATACCTATGCAGACTTATAATTCGCACTTAAATGACAGATTCCATTCCAGTGCGAAATCAACATAATATAAAGTATATTGCAATTGGTAACAAATTATTTTAGCGGCTAAAATTATGCAAATTACTAATCTATTAAAAATCCATCGTTAGTTACAACCAATAAATCATTCTACATAGTAAAAATATATAACTTTTGGCTATCGGAAATTTTTTCAAATAAATCAGTCGGTCTAAATTTGGACAAAATCAATAGACTATTATCAAAGTTTGATTAAATCTAAGCTCTACTTATCCTATTAATATAGAAGTATGCTTCACAAATTATAATAGCCTTTATCTATTATTATCTATCCATTAATTTATGTTTCAGATATTATAAGAGCCTTTATCTATATTTACCTATCCATTAATTTTAAAAAGTTGTATTAAAATACATTAGAACTAAAAAGCTAAAGTTATAGAAGTAGTTTTCTAACTAATCTTGTTAGAATGGTTTTACCACTAATTTATAAAGCCTAATTTGCTATTCGATGCTGTATAGTTTTTAAGTACTTAATCAATAATCCACTTAATTTTTATCGACTTTGCTTTATTCATTTTCTAAAAGTATTTTTTGTGTATGTACAATTATTTCTATTCATTTGCTGTGACTATACTTGAAGAAAAGTAAAAAGAGGTAATTTTAAAATTAATTTAATCAAAATTGATAAAGATAGGATGTATGTATACCATTATCTATCTAATTTTAAGAAGCGTTATCAAATACACATGATACAATGAAAACACAACAACAATTTGGTAATAACATGGTGGCTGAGTTTAAAATCATATAATTCTCAAACGATAGTTGAAATAATAGGTCAAGATATAATAGTCGTCACGTATATAATTAAACAACAAGCAAAACCAAGCAGTAAGTGAAAGTTAGCTACTTAAATCGAAGCAAACCGGAAGTCTGAAACTGCGCAAAAATAGATTTAATTAAATTTCTGTCAGAAAAATAAATAAACAGTTAGTAGGTATACCTACATACAATTTCACATGAAAATAATAAAATCAAAATCTTATCTATCAGGCGATTTATTTTATAGGCAAGTATAAAATTAATTTAGTGGAATTAGATCTATTTTAAAATGGAGTCGATATAAATAATAGAATTTTTTATAATCTTTTAAAGTCAAATTTTAATTTGTTTTCATAAAACCATGGACATCTATGGTGGTCTTTTTTTAAAAAAATAGTCGTGTAATTGCTAAATCTGTTGTCTAATTCTAATTGTTATCTATATTTTCCTCAAAATAAAGTTCAGTTCTTTTTACATCAAACGATCCTATGACGTTGTACAACTACAAAAAAAAGTAACCAATCTCAATTAACCTTTTTTCAATGATCAGCAAAAACATTTTTATATTTCAACTACACATTGTGTAGGTACTTAGCTGATTCTTCTTCCTTTAAGAGTATACATATCAAAGGGACGGTTCATTGATGACCCTACCACGTCAATCCATGCCCAATATACTATATACATAACTATACCCACACAGAAAGAATAAAACAACAAGGAAACTAAGGGAAGACGATCCAGGAATTGCCTGAAAGCCAAATGATATGGCTGAAAAGATCAATAAGATCTTAGAACAAAAGCAAAAATGAATTTCAGGAAACTATAGCATCCCACTATTGCATCGATTAGGAATTAAATTCGGTTAGAAAGGTTTAAATTATATTTCAAAGATATGATTCCTTCTATATAATATGCAGCTAACTGATCTTTAACTTGTAGCTATCCACAATATTGCATTCATAGATACATTATGTGCCTCTATTTAAAATGCAACATATTATACCTAATTGCTATTATTTCATTTCCATTTGTTTTAAACAAACTGAAATGAAATTTTATCATAAAAAATTAAATATTCATAATAACAAAGAGCACAAGATGATAATAAATAATTTAAAAAGAAATGTATAAATTGCAATATTCAAAGCGCAAAATGTACAGAAATATAATTTTGATATCAATCAGTTTTGTTTATTTTTGATATGCTAAAAATAGACTGTTAACTAAAATCGGCACATACATGGAATAATGTGAGAATAATTTCTATGGTGTGCAAATAATTTCCTAGAAATGATTGAAATTATATGGACACTAATTGGTTAAATATTTAATCTACATTGGGACTCCCGGGGTGTCACTGGGGAAGTGGTATCCCCGAACCTGGCCAAAATGACACCTTCGAGCCAAACCCGGACACAGGAAGCTCGTTGGTTGATGAGGTAAGCAGAATCAGCCAAGGCCAGAAACCAGCACAAAACCAAACGGAAAATCGCAGAATGCTACAGTTTGGAACATGGAACGTCTGTACTTTGAAACAACTAGGCAAGCTGCACGTGAACTCCACTCTTTTAAAATCGATGTTTGTGGAGTGAGATGGACAGGGGAGGGACAATTGAAATATGAAGAATCTACAGTCGAATACAGTGGTGGGAAAGAAGGTCCACAAGGAGTGGCAGTCATCCTGATGAAGTCAACGCTATATCTGACAGAATACTTGTGGTGAAACTCCATATCGAAATCCCAGTCCACTATGATTATTCAGGTTTATGCACCAACTCTCAACCAAAATGATTATGACCATAGAGACTTCTATGAGAAACTACAGGCTATCATAGAAAGCATAAAAAGCCACGAAGTTTGCATGGTAATGGGCGACTTCAATGCCATGGGCGGAGGAGGTAGAGGCCAAGAAAATGCAGTTAGACATTATGGTCTAGGAGAAAAGAACAAAAATGGTTAAACTGGTGAAGGCGCTCATATGGTCGGTCCTAATGTATCACTGCGAAGGATGGATAATTAGAAAATACGAAGAAAAGATGAACGCAACTAAAATGTGGATTTACCGAAGAATCCCGCGGACACAGCAAAGCACCAACGAAAGTGTATTACAACATCTGGGAGTACAGAAAGAACTTTTTTTGGAAAAATAGTAGAAAGAAAACTTGCGTTCTTTGGACATCAAATGCGACATCCGGCAGTAGCTTTGTTCCACAACATTCAACACGACGAACCCATTAAAAGAAAAAGAGGGAGGTCACGGACCAACTGGAAGACAAATATAAAAACATTACTGGCCAGTAATTTGATAGTGATAGGCAGAAAAGCATTAGACAGAGATGGTGCAGAAGGGATCGTGAACTTCACATACGAAGGATGAGGAACAGAAAAAAATAAACGCTTTCAAAAATAGCTATATACACCATGCTTTGTTCTTCCAAGCAACCGCATAACAAAGCTGATAACAGAAAATCAGTGTAGGTGCCAATATTACATAAAAAATGCTAAAAACAGCTGATTGTTATGCACAATGGTGTCAACAGAATCTTACTGCTCATGTCAATCTTTTTTCCTATCAAAATTCATTGAAAATATCCGAAACTATTCCAAGGGCTGTTAAGGTCAAAATTAGTAAAAAGGGCCACCAACTGATGTCTTGAGAAGTCAAAATTAGTCAAAGGGCCTCTAAAAGTAAAGGTGAAAAACTCCTAAATTAAAAAAACAATTCCCATCTATATAAACTTTAATGAACATCGGTTTAAGTTGAGTGACTTAATCATAAAAATTTAAAAGGCTGTCGTGTTTGTTCGTCATGAGTAATCTTTTAATGATCACAGCACACATAAATTATCAGTGACGTATAAATTGTCAAAGTATGTTCTATACATATTTGACCCCTCAATGGTCAGCGTTGGTCCTCAACAAGTCACCCATTTAATACACAGTAGCACTCACTGTTATATGTATACACATATCTTAATCAACAAAATAAGATGTTCGTTTTGCTTCTGGTATAATAAAGATCGAATTTTATTTAAATTTAATTGCTGAATAAAATTAGGAAGCCTATCGAATTCAAGTTAAGAAGCAATAAAGTTATGAATTTAATTGCAGCGCCATTATTCTTTTTCAAAAATGTTTTAATTGTTCTTTAAATACCATCTGTATTAATATGAAATTTAGTTTTCAAACTACAATTTACATTCAAAAAGTGAATATTTAATACAATTTATATTCATTTAATAAGTAAGTATACATATATGTACATAGATATCATAACTTTCATCCTGATTTCAACTATTTCATACATTGCAATCGATGTTTCCTTGTTATGCGATTAGGTAGGTATACTTCAAATCTTTTCTTCAACTTGTATTCAAATAGATTTTCTTTTCATTAGTTGCCTTTCTTCCATATAATTTTAATAAGTGTTGTTTGTTCTCTTTATTTTTTCTAATACTTTTTAAATATTTTTAGTCTATACTTTCTAATTTTAGGTGTTATGTCCAATGTTATACTATTGTCATATTTGAACTTAACCAATTATTTTATCTTGAGAAGTTATAATATACAAAACCGATGGATAACCAGCTGTTCTTTTTTCAATCTCGATTACATTAGATAATGAATTTATATTTTATAAGAATGTATCCAATTAGGTTTTTTTTATAAATAATATGAATTGTAGCGAGCCTTTCTGGGGGTTGGGTTTGCTCCCTGAAGATATAGCACTTCATAAATTTACAGAATTCATATGATATAAAATCAAATCGGAAACTCTAACCCTTTAATAATGATATTAATACTACAAAAAACACACACTAAAAATCCAGAAAATTACCATGTCTAAAATAGAATGGATATCTAATTAAATTTTCTGTTAATGTCATTTATTTTCGTATCAAAAAGAAGAAATTTACAGCAATTTTATTATACTTACATTAAATTATTATAATTATTTTACATACTTTATTCTATCTCGTTTACAAAAATAATCAATGTTCATAACAAACGTAGGCAAATAGTTGTGGTATGTAATTTCATGATGTAAGCAACGAATGTATATACATAAAATAGTGGTACATATAATAGCACCGATACATAGGATTAAAAAAAAGCAAGTTAAATATTATATGCTTTGAATAAATTATTCAATAGTTTTCTATTTTTATAATAATATGCACAAGCAAAACAATAAATCAAGTTAGATGCATTACATAAAATATCCTTATACTATACTTACTTACTATAGAACTCATAAATAAAACAGAGATGGCCGTTTATTATAATATGAAATTCTCAAAAACATAATATATTTTATTGACATCAAAGATTATAAACAAGCCTGTTTTACTACACACATGTCAATGTCTTGCTACTTTATGATTCTATGAATTATCAAGAAACATTAATTAGCATTCATAATTACTATAGTTTAAGATCAGCCAATTTTTATGACCGTGTATAGTATAATAAAATACTTCTACAAAAAAACTATTAGACTAGCAATATATTGAACGATTTTTTGGGTGTGAGGGACTCAACAGTTGACAGAAACGGATTTTGATGGAATTTAAAGCAGGAATTTTATGGTCTATAGATAAGAGGATAAAAACAATAATGCCAGTCTTCTCAAGAACAGTGCTTCATTTGCTATCAACGTAATGTTATAAAATAATCTTGTCGAAACTTTCAACTTTAAAAAAATAAATAATATAAGTACATATTCAACATTTCAGAATAAATATTTGAATGACAAATCTAATAAAAAAAATAACATTCAAATATATTCTGCAAGTAGTATATGAAATAAACCAGAAATAATACCAAACAAATATAAGCGTTACTAACTCCCTATTCCCCGTGCGTGTGATTGGACACAGACCTCTTATTCCAGAGGTGCCCCTAACTATGTACTTTTGGGAAATAGTAACGCCTACATTTAGTTTGGTATCTCTTCTGATTTATTCAACAAATTGTTATTTTTTCAAGGATTCTAGTTCAAATTGTGACAAGGTCAAAACACGATGTAGCTGTAAAGAACAGTCAGGCATACAATTTTTTCGATTTTAGAAAAATCCTATTGCAGACTCATGTATAAAATCAACTAAATTCCCCATAAAAACTTCTGGACAGGTTTACTGGATACCAAATTTAATCTAAATTACAAAATTAATCTTGGAACTGAAACTGGGTAGGTACGTTTTAGTGTTCCTTTCTGAAAAAGTTTTAGACACCTGAAATCAATTTCACATTATAACTAAATGACTACATACATTTATTAACAGCTATTAATCCTGATCATCATTACAATGTTTAATGGCAAAACTTTTCTCTTTGAAAATACAGTTTTAATGTAATTGGTTCATTATCATCTGATATCATCGAAGCACAGTTAATCAACTCAAATAGTAGTTAGTGCCCGTTATATTCATCTCATAATCAAATCTTGATCCACCAAATTTAAGCAACAACTTCCTTCAAACAATCAAAATCTTACCTGGGTCATTTTGTTGTTGTAAGTGACACATCTTATACTTTCAATTACAGAATTTACTTTGCGACTACCACAACTGTATGAAAATAAATATTATGAAAATTCACATCCAATAACTCAATAACTTTGCTCCAAAATTTGACAACTTAATATTTTATATTTAAACACCAAACTGTTCCAATAATAAATTAACTGTTGAAAAATAATTGAAAATTACTTATAACAACTATGAAACAATCGACCTAATGTAAACAGAATGGACAATGGATGCAGATATTATTATGTAGGCTCAAAATGTTTCAATAGCTGACAATCAGGTGAACATACATCTAGATTCCTAGAGCAAAAAAATAATTTGTAGATGGTAAAAGCAAAGAAAGTAAGCATTACATATATACACAGCGGTCACTCGATAAATTTACAGCAACGATAACGCCCATGGTATTACTTAATAGGTAATATCTAAAGAGATAAAAATAAGCAACAGTAAATCAATTGTACATTTTTTAAATAATATTCAAAAACTATTTTTTCATAAACAAGATTATGATCACCTTTTTCAATATGTACAATTTCATTTAAGTTAATGTTCCGTGCCATGTAGGTATAAAATAAAGCACATTATTTTTTATTTAAAAAATAAACACCGTAAGTTGCTACTATGTCTGAATTGGGGTGGATTTGTGGGACACAAACTAACCCTTGAAAGCTCATAACTACTTCACCTATTTAGATACAATTTTCATCAAAACGGATGGGGGGGGGGCTTGGCCTGTACTACATTATATAAAAATGAGGCTATCGCTTTACTTGTATCATGGAAAATATTTGAGAAATAGGGTTTTTTGGGGTTAATCCTTGTTTTTCATATTCAGACAAAACGAACAATATCGTTTTCTATAGGGATAATCACACTCAATTAGCAATTATTTTGCAGAGCTGCCTTTCGACAGGTGTTTTCCGGGCATTTTATTAAACACTATTGTTGCTTTCCTTGACAAAGTGTGTGACCTCCCCTCCCCCTCCCTGTCCAAGTCTAAACGTCATTAATTTTAACAAAATTTTGTATCTAGACTAATTTTTGGAAAATCTGTTATCAGATTTCATGTTAAGTACACGGTACTGCCAGTATTTTGATTTACTACATTAGATTAGAATGTTGTACTTCACAGAAAATATAAAAATAGCTATGACAATCTACAGAATCATATCTAAAAAAATGTGACGTTTATCTATAGTATATACTTCTGCATTATTAGTATTTTCAAATACATGAACACTACCCTGAATTAAAATGTATTGTAAAAATACGAGACAATTTATGTTATACCTTCGAAATAGCAAGCAGGATAAAACACAACACACCAACAACGGGTTAGTTTTATGTGGCCACTAAGGAATCAACAACTGGGCTGTCTTACTAAGACTGTCATAGCTTTGTAGTAGACCTACTTTTTGATATATTTCTGTATCCAACCCTGATTGATATTAATTAACCACGTACATATTAATGTGTTTAGTATATTTCATATGGTTAATTTTAATTGAACAGATTGGTAGACCAAGTGAAAAAGAACTCTGGTGTTTCACTTTTTATGTATGCATTGAACTAATGGAATAGGTATGGTATGTACAAGCTGATTAAATGAAATGTACTATTCGTTCTTAGTAGTTATCTAGAATAATTGTTTGTTTGGTCGGTAGGTAGGTATACGCAGGTATGCTTTTGTATTGTTTCTTGTAGTTTCAGTTGAACAGGTAAACTTTGCAGACCACAAAAAGGCAGTTAAAGAAGAAAAGAAATGCTTGATAATTCATGGAAAAATTGTAGATCACAATTAACATCAATTTTATATTTGCTTTTTAATGTTTTGTATAAAAAATTAGGTGGATTGGTTCTATAGTAAAGTTTATGTATCTTTATGAAAAGTTAAAATTGAAATTAATTATGATAAAATATCTAATCTTGTCTGTTGACTGTCAACCAATAAAATTAATTTAACATTATACCTAACGCATCTTTATTTGAGCTGAAGTGATACATAGGTTGTTCAATTATTTAATACAAAATCTTTTATTTCATTACTTTCCACTCATTTTAGTCCGACAAATAATATGTTTCTAAATTTATTAACAACCAAGATCGAGAACGGTTTCTTCCACTATCAACATTGTCTATTGTTTGCATTAAAAGATTGAAATATCGATTTGGTATCTTACGCAACAAATTGGGGGCTTCGGTATTTACAGCTGACATTTTCACGTAGGAAATTGGACGCCATTTTTTTTCTAATATGTACATAGGTACGATATAGAGCAGCGGAGATCTAGACAAGAGAAGCCTTCTTAATTTGCAATTTATCTTAGGAGATTGTTGCCTGTAAAAACAGCCAATAAAAAATCGGCTGTTAGGAATTAACTGCATAATATCAGTAGCAATATAAGTTGCTACTTATGTATGAATTTTTGAGACACAAACTAGCCTTGCGAAGGTCATCTAAAAAATTACAGCACCTATCTAGATACAGTTTTCAGCAAAACGGGAGACTAGGCCTATACTACAACATATGTCAATAGGAGTACCCCCTCACTTTTTATGTATTGATCTACCTATCTGTTAAGTTAACCTTAACCATATCAAATATACAAAACACATACAGAATCTTGTTTCCGTTCTTTTTTACCCTTTAGTCATTCAATAAGGTACCAATTCATACATTCCTTTTAAAAACATTGTTTTTTGGGGTATTTTTGAGTGTGAAAAAGTCAACTTAGAAGCGCATAATTTGAAAACTACTGAACCAGTTCTATTTATGACTTCAAATAGGGCGTAAGTAGATAGTAGAAAATATGTAGAACTCATGGAATTGTCGAAATCCTTCATAGAGCAATGATATGTATATACAGTATTTTTCAATTTTCAGAACGACAAACAAACCGACCACCCAAATACGCACCTGGTTGCTATTAGTTGGAACATGTCTCAAGAAGAATACTTTCTACATTTGAACATTAATATGCACCGTCACTTATATTGATTTTTATTCGGCAAACAAAGCATTTTTATAACATTAAATCAAATTTAACGGTTTAAAAATGAACCAGTTTTAATGAAATTAGGTAATTGGAATGTCTACTTTCTGAAAAATTTAATATTTACTTTTTAAAATTAATGAATATTAGAATCAATCGACTGCTTGACTAAGATCATAGCTAAAGCTTTTTCTGGTTCAAATACATAGAAGAGTTTGTGATTTTCTAAATAAAATTTTTTGAACTAGGTAAACCCCCATAGCATGCATTAAAAACATCAATCATTAATGTCTTTCTACATAGTCGTATATACACAATAAGAAAGCAGAAATATACCAACGAAATTGTTAGACGTAGTGTACATAGCAAAATCTTCAACTAAATCTTATCAAAACATGTTATAATTCATCTTCTGATAAATAACGAAGCTTTCATGCCTTCTTACAATATAATAGTGCGTAGGTATAAGTAGAAATGCAAACTAAGATATACATATTGAATAAAGATAATAAATGTAACTGATCTATTATTAGAAAAATTATAGGAAATAATATTATTTTTATAGATAGCCATTTATGAAATAATTATGTTTGTATTCTTAATTTTTGTCAGTTAATTCATCTAATAAATCGGAGATTTTTCAATCTCATATGAATCGAAGAAACTGAAGTCTAATGCAGATATTTCAAATATTTCCATTTTAGCTGTCTTCTCAATAAACCGGGAAATTAGGAAAGAAATGTGGTTAAAAATAATTACCTACTTTGTGCAATGAAAAAGAGCAATTAATAGTTCAGCTCATTTTTTTATAGAGAAGTACACGTACAACATTCAGGAGACATTCCGAGGTAAATCAATTATCTTGGAGCAGAAGCACAAAAAGAAAAGATAAAAATTCGAAAATAGAATTTCTAACCATTATTAATATTTCATCAATCTACATATTTTTTCATTATACTAAGATTTATTGCTTCTCACTAATTCCTTTAATTTTGTTTCTTTTACCTTCTTATGAAACCAAATTGTAATAAAATTCGTAGCACATACAAAAGTGAGATGATCGAATAGGTTGAAAAACGATGAGGCATTTAAAAAAAGAACCACAGGAGAGGCAAGGTAAACAGATGTGTACATAACTAGGCCACGCATTCAAGGTTTCAAAAATACAACTAAAATATTTAAAATGCTCATGAACTGTCAGCAACGTTCTAAATGAGGTGCGCAACTAATTTCCTTTTCATTTATTTGAGACCTATAAAAGATACAACATTTCTGTACAACAATTACAAGAGGAGTCAAACCTAAATTTATCTGTTTAACTAAAATGCTCTGTACTATTACACTAAAAATGAATGCTTTGAAAATCCCTCTTTTCAAACTCATTCACCATATGCACGTATCTTTTTAAAATTTCTTCTTTATACATTAAAAAAATAATAAATGGTAGTAGCTATCATAGAACATTAATGAATACTGTTGTAGATATAATATAAAGATAGGTATGCCCAAAAGTAGGTAGAAAAACTACCAATACACATAACACATCAACTGTTGTAAATACTTCAAAAAGTCTTCGTTAGAATCCCAAACCCACCAAACAGTAGTCACCAGCCATCTATTCTGCTTAGACAAGAGAAAGAAAGAAATTCATAAAAAACCTAACGATAAAATAAAAACTGGGAACTATAAATTAATTTTAGAACCTCCTAGGTAAGGTAATGGTAAATAACTTTCACTCAAGCGTACCTCGTGTGTGTTTTTCCTTTCACATTCCAGTAATAATAATAATAGTCAATTCCGCAAATATCTATGAACCAGACAATCAACAAATGGAAGAATCGATTCCGAGAAAACTTTAATGTCAATGTCTATCATTAAAAGATGGCGTAGGTACCTTAAATTTGAGAATGGTACTCACTCACAAAAAAATTAGCTAATAATACTGAAACAAAACAAACGAAAAATTACAGAATCGATGCCTAAAATGAATCAACTGGAAACCATTACAAAAATAAATGCAAGAAATAAAACTGCTTCATCCAACATTTGTTTGAGAAACCTAACTAGCTAACGTTTAAAACTATTTGCTATTAAATGATAGAACCATGATAAATTAAAATTATCCTATTTCACAATGAGCCACCTATTATTCATATTGTTTTAAAACATACATATTTGCCGACTTGACTCGCTAATACACTTTCCATCCCTCTAATTCGTTGGTCGTTTTTTGCAATTCAATAAAAACAAAAATTGAAATAAATAAAAATCTGTCTGCAACATCACAGTACAAAGGGCTTTTCTTTATTTTACTTTTTATGACGCTGGTAAGGATCATCAACCACACGGCATTAAAAAAAAAAAATGTTAAAAAACAATCAAAGTTTAAAATAAATTTTCTTTCTAAGTTTAAAACAAAAGAAATAGATTTGACTAGGAACTAAATATCAATCAGTATACGCTATGACACTTCAGTTTTCAATGTGCTTGTAAAATGTTCAGTTTGTTAATAAACTGTTAGTTTTAATAACCAAACTGTAGATAATTTGTATTTTTTAATACGATACTCTAAAATAACACTGACCTTTCTTTTTCTTGTTGCAAGTATCTGAAATGGCAGAATATGTTTGTTAATGGAATCCCAGGCTACAGCTTCAGTATCTATAATACAGGAATTGACACCGGAATCACGGAGTAGACGCGGAATACGAGCCACAAGATCGGGATATTTGGAGGTGTTGTCCTCTTGATTACGGGAATAAATCCGAACACTTGAATCGGAGAGTAAATGAATCTGAAAGTACCAATATTTTTAATGAATCATGAATTAAACAATTATGAATGATATTACTGAAGTAATATATCAGTAATATTATTATAATTCAACAATTAATATTAATTTTAAAAAACATTTTTCTTTTCTAGTCATATTTTAGAGAGCAATCAAACGTTTTCTTTCTATTATTATGTGAGAATTCATAAAGTTCTAAATTGACGTTGCCTAGCTTTGATCTCTTCTCAGACTACAAGGGGTGATTTCATGTATTGCTTTATGTTCCCTTTATCCTAAAGTTCTTAGATAATAGTTCCCTAGAATGTATTTCTACAAAACAATAAATGGTACCATTAAAGAAAAAAACAAATTCAGTAGACTGCGCAGACTGCAGAACAATTAGCCTGATATCACATACATCAAAAATCATGCTTAGAATACTAACGAGAACATTGGAAGTAAAAATAATCAAAGTGAATTTTTTGTATGTTAAATCGCTCGTACCTGGTGTTAAATTAAAATATAAGAAAATTCTACTTCAGATAATTAATGTTTCTATTGATTGACAAAATTTTCGGCTGAGTGCCTTCATCGGTGTCAGATTATAATACAAATGCAGCTAAATAAATAAATATATATATAAGGCAAATTACATTTGAAATACTATTCTGACAGTTTTAAAATGTGATTTTTGACAGACTTTGTTTACAAAATTTACAAAAGTTAAAAGATCTGTAAAAAATGGAATTCTGACATAATATATGATTATGACAGACTTTGTTACAATTTACAAAATTCAACAAAATATGATACTAATAGTCTTTAGATTTATTGAGTTAATTTTAAGCCAACAATTATTCCAAAGACCTGCTGATGAATTAACTCAATAAATCTAAAGACCATTTTTGGACAATGAAAAATCTATTTGGGCAATCTTGAATTAGATGTTCAGGCTATGTATTTTTAAAATTTTACTTCAAGCATTGTGATGGACTCACCAGTTATAGATAAAGATTGTAGTCATTATGTGCATTTATATGGTTAGATTGGACTTTCTAACCCCACATATGACACCCCATATATCTGGATGGAGTTTAGAGTTATGTTTTAATTCATTAATAAAATATCTAATCATTGAAGTGCAAAAATGTGATTTTATTTATCAAATAGATATAGCCATTATAAAGCCTATTGCTAGAATTTTATGCAAATTATGATGCCAATTGTCTATGAATTTTCAGATTTTTGTCAAGGCTTCCTTAGGTAAAAACTGCACTCCAGTCCACCCTTAGCAAAAACACAATTAGAATGATTTAAAATATTAATTATAACAAAACAAATGTACAAGGCTGTTGACTAAACTGTTTTAAAATTAAATAGGACAAAATGTTATCTACAATTAAAATGAAATTACAATTACATGAAAATATGAGTTGTCAGTTACAGCAATTTATTTGATTACAAAATCCATAGAATAACTTGTGATATGATATAATTTTTAAATCTTTATATTTCATTTTGTATTTTAAATGTTTATCTATTTTTTTATTGTAGCAAGTGATCTTAATTGTGAAGACATTTACCTCAGTTATCTCTCTCCTTGGAAGGTAAGTGCTGCTTTTACTGTGTAGTGTGACTATTTGTGAATATCTGCAATTCATTGGGGTGGGGGGTCAGCCTGTGTTTTTTCTGGGTTATAAGTATTTTTAGAGGTGCCATTTCTTAAAAAAATCAATGGACCTTAATATCTGATTTTGGATATAGTTATGACTCCACTAATAATATGCCAGAATAAAAAAATAGAGCCAAATATGCAGGAATTTCTATTAACTATTCATATTTTCCATTTTTACTATCTTTTACATAGGTAAGGATTTTCATATAGGGCCATTTAAAAAAACAATATTCATAACATTGTGGCACAATATTTTTAATGAAATTTGCAACAGTTGTTAACCAACTACTACTACACGATTTGCATGAATTTAAAGAAAATTGATTTAAGACATTTTGTGTAATAATTCAAAAAGAAAAAAACATGATAATTTGATTTCAGGATTAATTTTTTGTAACCTCATTTTACAGAGAGCTGTCTTGTGACTTTAGGGGGGTCAGACACAAAAAATATTTACACCAAAACGTCTGCAAGAGAATTTAGTAAACAGGTTCTATTTATGCAAATTTGTATGTATTGAAATATTAATTGTTGTACTTATGTAATGTAGAAATACAATTAAACGTTTTTAAAGAAAAACACTTTTTTATACAGAAAATTTTGTTATGCTTATCTGTGATTTTTAGAACTTTTTCATGAACCATGTTGATTGTTTTATTTGATCAAGCTTATTGTTTTTTAAGGTCCATGACACAATACTGGTACTTTGCGTACAGTGACATGAATTATATAAATGATTATTAGTAAAATTGTCTTTGAATGAATAAATTTAATAGACATTTACTTATAAGTTTTAATAAATTTGCATTTTAGATTTGCTTAAAATAAATTATAATTGATTTTAATTTAAAATGTTTGCCTAACTTCTGTTTTACTGCAGTTAATTATGTACATATAGCAGCACTTGTAATTAAATCAAATGCTTTGAGGATATTTTTCTTGTTCTTATCAAATGTCATTTCAAGTTACCACCACCATTCTTTAATATTTATATGCATACTGTATTTTAAATATCTCTGCAGTATTGTTTCTTTTCTTTTTAGTTTATTTATGCTATTTATAATCATACTTTTTAAAAATTACAAAACATCTGCTCAGAGACTCATTCTCAACCTGTCCATTGCTGCTTTGATCTCTAGCATCATTTACATAGCAGTAAGTTTGTATTTTTACTAGATGATTTACTGTTGGAACAGTTTTCTAAGCCATTTTATAAAAAGTTATAAAGGCAAACTTTCATGTAAGTATGTATGTACATAGAAATAAATACAGCCCCTTTCAAAAAGTAACCGTAACAGTATAAAAACGTGACTAAAAGTCAGCAAAATAAATTTCTAAGGCTAAAATAAAAAAACAGTTATTTATTTGTGATTAAGTAATCAGATTTTGTATCAATCAAGATGTGGTTGGCCCTGAAAAGGGCCGGTGTCGCGTTCTCAAAGATTCAAGGTAGGGGCTT
>JAUYWI010058579.1:0-16334 GCA_034780595.1 Parotoplana pacifica | reverse complement strand
ATTTGCTTTGGTTTAATGTAGGGCTACTTCCAGCTCTGCAAGACAGACAGTAGTCTGCACACTAAGCCTCTCTATGGCCTACACACAAGGTAGAATTGATATAGTGATATAGGTATAGACCCCGAGTGGGGTACAAACCACTTAGGGGAACAATCGGGTGGGGCGGAAGTCGACGAAGGTCCTCGTCAAGAGCAAGCTAAACCACAAAAAGTTGCTAGGTGTACTCAAGCAACAGGGTGTTCAAAAAACTTTAATTTTAATCTCCAAATTTTTTTATTAGAAACAATTATTACAAACGCTATAATTACTATTAAATGATTTATATGATTGTACAGTATGTCTATTTTTAATCATATTGTCTCTTAGAACTATCTATCTAAAGTCTATGTTCAAATTAGAAGGAACCTTTCATCTTCAATACACTTTTCACACCTTGCAAAAAAAGATTTGTATGCATGACATGCATTTTACTTTGAAAATTGTTGCTTGCTCTATTTCATACATCTAAAAACACTTATCGGCGATACACTAATGTCCTTGCTGATTTGACCTATTGAAGTTTTGGATCCTCTGATATTGCCGCTTCCACTGCTGCGCGATTAGCATCACCACTTAGAGTTATTAAATAACCATTGCCAACCTTTTGTTTGTTGATATCGCCAGTAGTGAGAAACTGCTCAACCGATCTGTGAATGGTTGGTGTAGATGGTGAATCTTCATTGAACAACTTTTTTTCTTAGCCTTTTCGACATTCTCAAAAGTTACAGCCCAGGCTACAAGTTTGGATTTTTGATTCATTTCCAAAACAAATTCTAAGTGGAAGCATAAATCACTGTCCAACGATATAAATGAAGATTAATCAAAATTTTACATAGAGACGGATTCATAGAAATCAATTAACTATAGGTACCTATTATGTACGAGTACATAGATTGTAGATATGAAGTGAAATTATGTGAGACTCACTCATAAAAAATTTAACGTTTTTTGGAACACCCTCTTACTTGGATATTTTGAGCCACAACTTTCTCATGTTCATTTAACCATGCCTGACTCAATATATCAGAAGCAAATATCCTTGGAATCTCCTTGCAGAAACAGTGACTATCAACCATGGAAACCCCGCCTTACTTTCCAGAACTCAGTGCTCAACGTCCACCCCCCCCCCCCCCCCGATGTATCTAAATGCAAATAATCTAAGGCCCAATACTGAAAACGGAAATTAGAAAAAGCTCTAAGCTCTGACCATCTACCTATTCACATAGAATACTGCAAGAAACAAAACAATATAAAAGCAGAAAAAGAACTTAATAAATCGAAAAGATGGCACTACAAAAAAGCAAACTCGGAGCTGTACAGAAATTATATCTAAAATGACTTATCAAGAGAAGATAATATAAAAAATGTTGAATACATTTGGAAAAGACTTCAAAAACTCTCATCACAGCAGCTCATAAATATATTCCCAAGTTATGAATGCGCAAAGGTAAAATCTGGTAGATTGAGGAAGGTGGCAAAGCTCTCAGATGAAGAAGAGAAGGGGTAGAAAATGACCGAAATCTAAAAGAAGCATCGATACAGCAAGAAAGAGCAACAAAAGGTGCCAAAAATACAAAATCTGGAAGAACACAGTCACCAAAATGAATATGCAAACAAATGGAAAAGTCAATGCCCAGCGCATCAGAAGGGAAGCAATCTAACCTGCGAAAACAAATCAAAAGCAAAAGAACCAGTAAGCAGTATGCCAACAAGAGCAAAATAAAATCATATAATGTTAAATGGGAAAAGAAAATTACTAAATGGTGGAAAAACAGTTTCGCCAAAAACTGTAAACAATGCGATAAACCAATATGCTCCTTTTTATAGAGATGGATTAGAAAATGCAATTCATAAGCTAGAAAATGGTAAAGGCACTGGAGATAACAACATTTCAAATAAAATGATTAAAAAAATTCCCAGAAGAAGGAAAACATCTATTGCTCAAGCTCATCAACAAGACAATGGTCGACTCCAAAATACTTTATGAATGGAAAAGAGCGACCATAATTCCAATTTTCAAAGAAGGTAACGAAAGACTCAACAAAGGCTGCTTCATATCGTCTTATTAGTCTTACTAGCTGCATCTGCAAGCTAGCTAGCAAATAAATGATTCTCAGACGAATTAACTTATCACTTGAAAAAGAAAAGAAAATCATCAACGAACAAGCAAGTTTCAGGTGCAACAGATCCACAACTAATCAAATTACAAAAATACGACAAGCTGTTATCGATGGATTTAACACCAGATGAAAAAAACGTTAAAAGCAAAACGACTCTAATGGTGCTGTTTGATTCGCAAAAGCCTTCGACAAAGTTTAGAAAGATGGCTTGCTCTGGGAACTATACAAAATTGGCATCGCAACCTGTATCAAAAATAGATCAAGAAATTTCTGGACCCATTGGGCCGACTACCTGTAAGGTAGCCGATAACAGCAACAAGAGGCCTTAAACCTGTGACCCACGATAGTGTGTGCATTTCGCAAACTCCACACAGTGTAGCCAGTACACATTGGTCACCACGAGGGGCGCAACACATTAACCAGCAAATGACAACCTATTCACGGTCATTGGGCTAAGACCAGCTCACCTTGACCACTTATCAGGCGGGTCGGAGGTGGGTTGTCTAGTCCATGAGCACTTTCGGAACCCTGACCACCAAGTAACTTAAACTGTGTCACGACTGGGGCTCGAACCGGGTACTTCCCGATCCGTAGTCCAGCGCGAGTGAAAGTAGAAGTATGGCGTATCTCATGGAGGTGTTCTCTCTCCCAAAGCTGTTTACTATCTTCATCAATGACATCATCCACAATAAAAATATAAATGCTAGCCCTATTGGTGATGATCTGATTATCTGGGTCCAGGACGATACAACTGAGAAGTGTATACAAGAAATCAAAAAGGCTATACACAAGATAGAAAACTGGACAAAAACCTGGAGAATGCAATTGAATGAAGACAAGACAGAATACATACTTTCTCAAACTGGAGTAAAGAAGCAAAATGGGAAGGTTACATACAAGTTAACAGAAAAAATGCTAACCCCAAGTTTCTAGGAGCTATTTTTTAACTGGAATATGACTCTCAATTATCATGGAGAGGCCACAGCAAAGAAATGAGGACTGGACTGTTTTATGGGTTTTAATTTTCGGATGAACTAGATAGTACTTTCAATCACCAAGCTTGACTGACTATGTTATCATGCTTAAGCTTGGGTGTAAAACAAGATGCACATGATTATATAGTTTTGATTTGATCTTGAAAAGTTGTTGTTCTATGTTGAAGCCATATTTTTACACATCTTTTTTTAGATTATATTCAATTATATGATGTTAGTACTCTGGAAGGTTTGTAAGATTTTTTAAATTTTTAATTTTTTTGTATGTTTGCTACAGTAAATTTTTTTAGATATGTTCATCTGATTTTAATAAAACTATTCTAAAATGGCTACGATATTTTAGTGGGTACTTTGTTTATTCTAAGTTTTTGGGAATTTGCTTTGAGATAATAAACTTAGGAAGTGTTTGGACATTATCTTTATCAACCTATTATTAGCTTTTTTATATACAGTTTTACTTTCAAACTATAAGCAGATTTTTTTTTATAATCACCAAAAATTAAATATAGAGTTTCATGATATTTCGTAATTTTCTATTTTAATTTTGGCAAACAAGATTTTTTTTGAAGAAATTTGTAGGTATCTACATACATAGTTATATCGATATCTTTTGATTTATGAATGCTTCCTACGAGTATAATTTGCAAAGTGGAAGTTTATTTCCGTCATTTATGACCTAAGATATTTTTAGAGGTAACAATTAGAGGGATCATTGATTTTCATCTGAATATATTTTAGTCTACAGACAGTAATAGTTAATTCCATTCATATAGTAGTATTCAAAGTACATTTAATATTTAATACGATTATAATTGAATTTATTACAATTGGGTAAAGATATACAAGGGAAGTTGTCAATCAGTAACAACATACAATTGAAAGTACACAGGTAGTATTGTGATTGACAATTATTTTACTTTGATTTTTTTATCAATAATATTTAATTATATATTATTAAAACACGAACTAATATTTAATTTCTCTAGAAATTTATAGGTTCTTTCATGTAAAATACTTTTAAATAATTCAATAAATTCTATTAATTAAGAAATATAATCTCGATTTTCAGATTTTATCTTTTTAAAAATATAAAAGAAATGTACTTGTAGAGTAATGCATCTCCTATGTATTTCAGTTTAAAATGTGGATTATTTGCTGTATCTTCCTTCCATTTGTTTACTTCAGAAACATTATCAGTCTATATAGGGCAAACTCTTAGAAATCGATTTGGAAAAAATCTAATTCGAATATCATCAAATTTCTTATAATATTTTGTATTGTTTATTGGACTATGACATTCATATTTGTGATATTCCTTATTTAAATGTCCAAAAACAGTAGTTTTACCACCGGGCCCCATCGTCAATGTCTTACTTAGAAATGAAATATGACTGCTCGTTAAAAAACAATTTCTTTTTTCTATTTTTTAGACTGCCTATATACTCCTATTTTATATTTTTTTAAACATATTTGTATTATAATATAGTAAATCCAATCTACAGAATAGGTACTATGTTTTACAGTAAAGTTAAAAAACGTATCTAAGACATTAATCTGTCAGATTTGATATCAAACTATATATGATGTATATTCTAATATGAATCAGTGTGTTGTATGTCGATAATAAATATTATACAATTCATTAATTAGAGTAAAATAATATTAGCTATACCTAATTCAAGAGTATATATTAGAATACATAATAATGTGAACATTGTCATATCTAAAGTGAAAAGTCTTATTTTGAAACTTGCATACATTCACAATTGGTTCCTTCGATTTTTAGATAGCAATTAATTAGCCTTATATGTGCGTGCATGTTGAAACGCCTAAGTGTCTCATTTTAATACTTTTGAAACAGGCGTTTAACACTTATTAGTGATCTGCATTACCTGTTACAAGTGAACATGCCATTAAGTCTAAAATTTCAATTATTCATAACTATTCATCTGATTTCTTACAGTTAACTGTCTCAATATTTTATTAAAGTAGGTAAACAGTGCATGCTATAAAATAGATATCTTCTACCGATGCATTGGGTGCCCATTATCACTGGCGTAGATCCTGGGGGATGGAGGGATATACCCCCACACTTTTTAGACATGTATATATGGCACCGTGGCCCCCACTTTTTAATACAGGGAAATTTAGGTGTTAAACCCAGAGATTTATATATTTCCATATTAATTTATTACCTAATACATAGACTGAAGAAAATCAAATCAACAAGTACTTACAGCTGCCAACACTACCAGATCATTATTGAAGACCATAAAAAAAAGAACAATTTATTTACAAAGCCTCAACAACTGGGCCGCAGAAAATAATACCAGGGATAACGAGTTTATTCATGCTGCTTCAGATAGGAAGCTTTGTAAGTTCCTGATCGCCTATGCCTGAAACACTTAACCAATCAACACGTAAGTAAACCTTCTAAACAAAATTCTCTTTCTATGGAGGAAGAAATTACCTATACATATTTAGACTATGTAAATACTTATGTAGATTACTAAATATAATTTCCGCAATTTATTTAGCTACCTAATTAAAAATAGGGTTAAATCAATTTCAAAATCTAAGTGTGATCAGTTTTATTTCGCATTAAAACAAAAGTCAGACCAATGTTTAAAACGTATGAAGGTAGCGAACTTAACACATTTCCTCAACAAAACAAGCCAATTGATCAAAACCTGAAATTCTAACAAAATTTGAGACAGTGGGCTCAAACAACAGTCCAGCTAACAGTAGAATCATATTCTGAAGTTGAATCCATAAGTATTATTGCTCAATCTGTAACAATACCTGCCAGTTGTATTACCTCGTATGATAGTCTCAATCAACCAATGGATGTATCTCTGATTCCCCCTAAACAAGGCAAAAAACAGAGTAGTTGTATTTTCAAGTAAAATAGTTTGAAGATTATAAATGGATACATTTTTCACCTGAGATACGAATTATTTGTTATACATGTGTTAAAGCAACAAAGATGAGTTTTATGTCTGCTTCAAAAAGGACGATGGAACCAACTTTTCTAGCATCAGGCTTTGATAATTAGAAGAAAGCTACTATTAGATTATAAGCACACAGAATAGTGCACACATAAATTTGCATATCAACAAATACAACAAGTCGCAAAATCATCAACAAGTGTTAAGTCTCAGTTGTCAACACATAAAGAAAATGATCAATATTCTGATAAAACAATTCAATAACTGCTTCAACATGGACTGGCCTTTCGCGGACATCACGAAAACAAGGAAATTTCTTTCAATCACTTTAATTCCTGGCAAAGGTGATAAATAATGGATTTCGTACCTAGATACAAAGGCCAACTTCTTTCAATTCACCTCGAGGACAAGATGAGACTATTGACCTACTCAGTCATTCAGTTTTTTGGAAATATCCTCAAGGATGGTATCTATAGTATATAGTAGATGGTACTAGAAATATTACAGGTATGGAACAAGAATTAATATGCATTCGTCATGTTGACGACAATTTAGAAGTGCATGAGACATTCATGGGCATGTACAGTGTCAGTAATACAAATGGACTAACATTATCAAAAAATAGAAAGAATGTGTTAACACGCTTTTCTCTGTCATTGACCAATTTGAAGGCACAAATATATGATGGTGCTGCAAATATGAGCGGAGCTTATAATGGCTATCAAATCATAAGAAAATCAACCACTGGTTTTGAATTTTTACTGTGGGGTTCATCTGACAAACTTGTTATGGAGCATAGCGTTGCAAATGAATCTAATTTCATACGAGACTCTCTTCAGTGACTACATGAACTGGGTATGATGATCAACAGATCAGGCTAATGGACGGTATGTAATAGAGACTGCTTTTCAGATTTCAAAAGCAAGAATGAAACTTAAGATTCAACGTCATAATTCAGATCATGGCAAGAAATACAGTAATCTCTGTGCAAGCCAGGATTGACAAAAAGTTATACTACTAAGAAATCTGTTCTAGTATTGATACTTCCCACAGGAACAAGAACACTATGAAACTTTTCACGGAGGTAAACAATCTTAAAAAATCCTAGAAGCCAAAAATAGGAGTTATCAAATCGGCTAACGGGTCAATCATCACTGATAAGGACGATATAAAATAACGATCGAAAGCTTACACAAAGAAGCAGGCTGGTAGCACCTGATACCCACGATCTTGAATCAATTATTCTGAGATACATCTCAGAATCAGTCCATCAACTTAAAACGCTCATCTTATCAGTCAAAAAAGAAAGTGAGAAAATGAGTCTCTTCCTCAAAGTAAAGAAAACAAATATCATGACTAATACTGCCATTTCAGACTTTATGATAGATACAATATGAGAAATATGAGATCGTGAATCAATTTAACTTCCTCGACTCAATGATTATCACCAAAGGAGATTGCAAAGCAGAAATCATCCAAAGAATCACACTCTGCCGTAAGGCCATAATTAACCTCCAAAGACTCTGGAAAGACCATGACATCAGCATCCACCTAAACTCTTCTTCTCCCAATTCTTCTGTATGCCTCTGAATCTTAGACACGTAGTGAAAAGGCTTTTGATGATATATTTGATGAAGCAGAAAACAAGATAGAAGAACTCAATCTAAATCCGCTTGTTATGCCACACAGTCGCCGACCACCAGCCTGCAAAAACCGGACCTGCTCCTTCATGGCAAGATGAAGTAGCTAAAGACCTCCCCACAGCCAGATACTTCGGTTTATATGGTAAATTTATCAAGGAACTCACTGATCGATTCAGCTCTGACAGTTGGGACACATTCTCTAAACTAGAAAAAGAGGAGACTATGTCAATCTTGAAAAGTTATCTTCAAGATCTTCACATCCAGCTGAGAATGTTCAAACTTACGTCAGCAAGAGATACATACTGAAAAATGTCATCAAAAGTCAGGAATATGTTTCCTCAAATTGTAAACTTATTAAAGCTTCTGCCGGTATGTCCTGTCACATCTAGAATGTGAACGTAGATTTTCTACTTCGCGTACTTTGTATTAGGTGTCTGTTAGTAGTATCCACCGTTCACTTTGGACAATATAGACATTCGAAGCGTTGCCAAATAATTTGTTAGTCGTAGTAAAATAAGGCATAAACTATTCTGGTCATATAAATAGTCAATTGTCCTTCTGAGTCATATATTGATCACTTGACAATAATTTGTGTACCTATACCTATGTACTCAGATTTTTATCATTGTTTATCTTTAACACTTTTGTACCTTTGTATATCCGATATATTTTATTTTAAAAACCTATCCAATAATAAATTTTATCAAAGTTTTGAGTATTATTACCTAAGGCATAGTCTTAATAAATCTTCAAAACAATCTTCAAACTTTTATTGTTTTTTTTTGTGAGGGGGAGAATTTTTATATAGAAACATTTAATTCAAACATGCTTATAATTATCAGGGGTCGGTCTTTATATAGTTCATAGGTGCTGGGAAATATCTGAGATACTTGGAAATATATTCTAAATTTCAAATGCCCAGAATTGTGTGCGAAACAGAATGTAACTTCATAACCCCACTTTTGAAAACATAATGGTCAAAACTACAAATAACAAAATGAGTTGTTATACATACAATCCTATCCAAAACGACTTAGTGATTTTAAGTATTTTAGATAATGCTATTTGTTAACAGAGGGTTTGTGTTAATTTTCAACAAAGAGCAATGTCAATTGTCAAGAAATAGCAATGTGTCAACAGAGAGCAATGTTAGTTATCAACAAAGTGCAATGATATTTGTCAACAGAGGGCAGTGTAGATTGTCAACAGAGTCAAAAGAGTAACTAATGCACGTTTGCTCTGTGCATAAAGAAGCTTTTAGGCATGGCAAAATCAAATTAATTATAGAAAAATCCAAATACTTTAATCATAAAAAATAATTTAATAGTTTTAGTTAGATATTTTATTCAGATCTAAAAAACAAGAATAGAATATCTGTCACTTATGTTCTGTCAAAAAAATCTGCAACCACGCTACATTGGTTAATCTCAACATTGTTAGGAACATGAAACCTCAAAAGGTCATAATTACAAGTATGATCTGCCAAAGCCAAAATCTGATAGCACAAGATTATTCATAGCGACTAGTCGTGAGGATTATAATTTTCTGTGGTATTATCCTTCTCTTTTTGCTATGTCACATTTAAATATGATCAAAACTAGGATCAGTGATGAAGTTGTTTTAATTAAATTGCCACATCTTCTACTACGTTCTTTTTATTTCTATTTAAGAGGTTTTAAAATTATTAATTTATAGGCCATCAAATAAATTGCTATCATAACAACTTAGTAGGTACCTAAATAAAATGGTAGTTTGAAGTTTACCTATTTTATTATAGAAGCAAATATGTTTCTAGATCAAGAAAGTAATTTAAAAAGTGAATTCTAGTAAGTTTCAAATTATTTCGAAAATCCAATTATATTCAACTAAGTTTTGGCCATAAACCTATTTTGCGTGTTATTAACAAAACCTTTTAATTTAATATTCTCGTCATTAGAGATTTAGAAATTGCTAAATCTTTGCTAATTTGTTAAGTTATTTTTATGATTCATGAAAGAAATGGAATTATCGTTCTACAAAATATTAAACAATTTAATTACGAAACGCAGACCTAATCCATTAGTTAGGCAAGTTAGCAATAAATGAATTGTCTAAAAAATTCTAGGCAATTTTTATAAGATATTTATTCTCTCTTTCCCAGCTAAGAAACATAAACAAATTAAAAGTAATATTTTTCACAAAATAAATAATTTATAAACACCAGTTATAACAGGAATGTTTATTTGTCCCCTCGTAATTAATATGTAAGAAAAAATAAATACTAATAGGAATCAAAGTCGCAACCTCCATATAAGTATTATCAGGTAATTAAAAAGTATGGCATTGCAGGTATCAATAAACATTAGTCTAATATACCACGAAATGGATTTTAATCACCTTCTATATTTCTATAAAACCATAGAAAATTATTTTTTTTAAATAAAAGATGGGATTGCGTGAGGAATCTTGTTTCCATTGACAATAAATGATGTTCGACTTGTACCAAGATTGTACAGCTGCCGTAAATATGTACCTACCTTATATGCTACTTATTAAAGTATTTGTACTGATAGAATGTATGATTCAAGAAAGCAAGGTCACCATAACAACCCCTATCAGGCAGGCTGTTATTATAACACAAAATAGTAAGTGCATATATATACCTGACTGTGGGCGCATGATATTATAACACAAGATAATATACTGTGTAATAGATAGCTACATACATTAAGTGCAGTGGACTCTTAGTTGTCTTGAAATAATGTTCCTAATGCTGTGGTAGCACGGTAGCTTCTGTGTTTTATACCACGTTAACGAGCAATACCAAAAACATATTTGTAAAACACATGGCTAAAGAGAGTTAACAAGTAGATTTCTGGGGAAAAATTTGATGGTAATTTTTACTTTTGAAAAAGGGGAGGGGGTCTAAATCAGACTTGTCCCCCGAAAAATTATAGCTGCTCAGATATGTGTTAGACCAGTTGAGTCATTTGTTAGAAAACATATCATTGGATTATAAATTGTCTAACAGATGATCAAAGGCACTGTCTAACTAACAATCGGTCAACAAATGTCTGCGTCTCGTCTAGAATACCAGGAATTGGATTTCTATAAATTCATAGAAATTTATTTTATATTTTTTTCAGTAGGTAATAGAGAATACAATTTTTTAGTATATAGAGAATACTATTTTTATTCATATGTTATTGAAAAATGATATACCTAAATTAAGATAATGACTTTAAAATATCTTCTAATTACGAACTTACCTTATTTTTGTTAAATATAGCAACTCTTAGTTAATATGCATGTTAATCAACTTAGTTGATAATGCATTAGGTAGGTATTGGTAGACACTATAATAGATAAAATAAAATAGTCCAAATTAGGATGTTTCAAATATAGTCAATTTGCATCCATAGTATAAATAAAAAGTTGAATGATTATACACTTTCTAAATTATGAAAAAAAAATCTTTATTTTAATAAATACATTGTTTTAACTTTAGTGTGAAATTAGCGAAACGCTATCACTTAAAAAGAATCTAACATTTAACAAAGTTCTTCATCCTCAATTTATTGGATAGGAAAAACAAGATTATCCAATTGGATATTGTGATAGCAAATTAACATTAAATGTGTAAAAATATTTACGTCATTCAATTGACAAAATAGGTATTTTAAATAAATTAAGTCTGTAAATGGTTTGTTCCGATTAAAAACATTTGAAACAAGTGACTCTTATTGATTGAAATAATGCTTTATTTTCTCAAAATGGTTCGGTATATTTCATTGGCACTCAGTCAAGATCAGTTTATTTTTTTTCAATTTATTTTTGGGGGCTTTGAATTGATATTTCAGAAACAAATTTAAAATTTAAAAATTGTTTAAATCTATGAATATCAGCATAACAGCGCTTTTATTTAAATTAGTTTCACAATGTACCGCGCAAACAGCGATTAACACTGATTTAGCTTACCTATACCAAATAATTCATGATTTGCAAACACTTTAATTACCTATTTTTAATATTAAGATATATTTTAAACCTAACAAATTTGATATTTATATTTATAGTACTAAAAAACTATATACACATGTTTATTAATTTTGCAATGACATGATATCACTTCGTCACATTTAAAATCGTTGATGTATTTCCTCATGTTTTATGTTTCTCACTAATTTTTCAGAGGCGCGAAAACGAGAAAAGAAACAAAGAAAGCATATTTATGAACCTAACGATTTAAAAAGTGAGATAAAAGCTGTGGCAAAAGCAGCAAAAGACTCTAAAATTCCGCGAATGATATTGGTCAACCATTGAAAAAAAATATATTGTTGTCTATCATGAAGTAATTATTCAAACTAAAACTTTTGGAGAACATTCACTGGTTTTTACTAAAGCACAAGAGGATAAATTGTTGACAGTTCTATACCTGTCTAAAAGAGGATTTCCAATTACTGTAATACAATTACTATGCATTTAATTTAATGAAAGTTGCTGAACAGTCATTGAAAAAAATGATTGGGGAAGACTGGTATCTGTCTTTTCAAAAGAGACATCCTAATTCAATGCTTAGAAAAGCGGAAGGAATGTCAACAAGCTTTTAAGCTTTTAAACCAGAAAGAATCAAAGGTGCCTACTTTTCAACGCTGTTGAATTAATGAATAACGTTGATCCACGGCTGTTTTAATATCGATGAGACAGGATTGTCAAGTATTCCATAAAACTTTAGGAATAGTTCTTGCTGAAAAGGAATTTAGAGCAGTAAATTGTATTGAAATTGGTGAAAGAGGAACCTTTACTACTGATATCGTGTATAAACAAACTGGTGATATGATGTCTCCTTTTTTCATTTTTAAAAGCAAGTTCAAATTTTGACCAATGCATTGGAAGAAAACAAAATTTGTGGACAAATGACAGAATCTGGTTAAAATGATAAATTATGGTTTTTTAAAAACTACCAGAAACAAATGCTAATTATTTTTGGATGGCCAGGGATGTCACACAGAGATTGAAGTTTTATATTTGCTGTTGAAAACAAAATAGAACTTATGCATACTTCCACATACCAGCCATAGACTGCAACCTCTAGGATACCTACTCATTGCAACGGTCCCTTAAAGAAAATATGGGGAAGTCTGATTCAAGAACATCTGCATGATTTATTAAATTGTTTGGAACTGCCTAAGACACTAAGTCTGAGAAAGGAGTTATTGTTGTTCCAACACTGTGGAATCTTTCCTCTAAAGAATGTAATTCAAGAAACCGACTATGAAATGGCTAAGTCGTTTACAGAGAAAGCTGTGACAACCAGATTTAACTCTGAGCATGTTGAAAAGGTGTTCATTCCAAGTCCTAAAAAAATATTTCAATGGCATACAAGCCTTGCCACTCTACACAATTATTCCGAGACGTCAGAAGGATAACACTTATGTTGATTTGTGTAAATCAGGAGCCCAGTTTCGTATAAATTAATCATATTAATATGCTTCAGATTTTAAAATCTGTTTTTGCATAAATGTAGGTTTATTCCATAATTAAATGTGAAATTTTCTTAAATACTTATAAATTGATTGGTGCTCGGTTTTAGATAGGTACCTACTATTTTACCTTATCCTCCTACAAAATATCAAGAAAGATCAATGGTTTACACCAATGGTTTACACCAATTTTGTCAGCGCGATGTCATTTCAAAATGACCGATTTACCTCCTCTCTAAAATTTGTCTTCCAAAATTTCATTGACAAAAAACTCTAGCAATCTTTGATTTAGCTCATCCATCCATGCTATGTTATGTTTTTGTCCATGGACTGGACATCCTTGTAGTTGGCCTCATTAGGCAAAGGCTAGGAGAAGGCAACCCCGAGTATGGAGCTACTTGCTGCCTTGTAGGTTATGCCTCTTCAGGCGAAGGTTAGGTCCCTAGCTGATAACTAGAGTGGGCGTTAGGAAGAGCATCCAGCCTTAACGAAGTTTGTCAAACAATCATGACTGAACTCAATTTAGGTACGAAAGAAGGTGAGAACAAGATCTATAGCAAAGAAAAAAATGTAAAGAAAGGCAAGATGTAGGAGAAATAAGCGTGATCAAAGAAGTATAGAAAATGTTCTTACTGAAGAAAGTAAAATAAAATAGAGATAGACAGAATATTTTAACCATCTTCTGAATATAGAAAATGATAGAGAGAAAGAAGAAGAGATACAACCAGTAGAAGGTCCTATCCAGCAGTTTTCCAGAGAAGAAGTGATGAAATTAAAGAAAGCAGCAGGGCCATCAGGAATAACAATTGACCTACATACATAATCAAATACCTGGGGAAAATGGGAGAAAGGAGGATAAGATACTGGAGACAACTCAAGTGAGTGATATTGCTTAGAAATATTAGGAGTGTGACGCTATATGATAGAATACGGAGTGAAGAAATTAGAAAAGAATTGAAAGCTAGAAATATTATAGACAAAGTCAGAGATAGCAGGTCAAGGTGGTATTGATATGTAGCTAGAATGAACGAGATTAACCCTGTGAAGAAGGTACTGAACAGCGAGGTAGAAGGAACAAGATGTAGAGGCAGACCAAGGAGAAAATGGAGACATGAAGTGGAGATAGACTTGCATGATCGAGGGCTCTGTGATGCAGATACTCAGAACAGGGGTCATTGGAGAGGAGAATTCAGGCCCCGACCCCATCTAATGGGACCAGGTGTAGAAGTAGAAGAAAGAAGAACTATAGGCTGACCCGGAAAAAATAACGATTTTAAAAATATTCAAATACAGCGTAGTCCATAGATATTAAAATAAAGATTTTTATAAATATTTTTTAAAATATATTTAGAACTTTTGTTTCATTGTATATCATTGTGTTCAGTATAATGTATTATATGTAGAAAAAAAGGTCATTTTTGGATCAGCTGATGTTTTATAGGGAAATAAACGGAAGTTGATAACTTATTTAAAACGTTTTCCATTTTATTTAAAAATCGACATCTTTTGCAATTTCCTATAGATCAACCATCAGTCATAAAAATTTCTTTTTCAACTTAAAACAGCACTAGCTCAAAATGATAAAAAGGTAGATGTTTTATGAAAACTGCCCCATATGTTATTTTCCTATCCCTTTGCAAGAGGGAGGATTAATAATTAAGGAATGAGTCTGGAATTCTTTCCTTAAGTTTTTAAGGGTCCATTAACTCATTAGTTCCTATGTCTTCTAATAAGTATTTATTGTTTAGTTTAATTTTTTCTCCATAAATCTATCTACGTATCTATAGTGTTCCGCAGAATCAGTTATTAGGTAGGTTCAATTCTATGGTATCCATTTTCTCCATCCTTCTCGGTTTGCTGTCTGATCATTCAATTCTCTATAGGTGTTTGGTTTGAATTCTTCTAACATCCCTTTTCTTGGTTTTCCTTTTCCACGTTTCCCTAGACTTATATTGACAGTAGTTTCCGCTTTGCTTTCTGCCAAAGTTGTATGAAGCCATTATTTAAATTGAATCTGTATAAGCCTTCAACATGTTATTGCCGGTAAGTAACTATATATCACATGTACGCCAAATAACATATTCATTATATCCTTTGGCGGTAATGCTATTTCGCATACGATGAATGTCCCTTTTGCCAGCCAACAAAGAGCAGTAGGTTGCTACATATGGTTCCTAAGCCCTTATCCCATAGCACCAAATGTATAGTAGTTAAATATATAGCACGCTGATGTAATAACTCAACAAATATATAGTACTCATATATATGTACATATAGCATTCAGATATAGAACACTCAAATATATAGCACTCTAATATATGCCCTTTAAACATAGTGCTCAGATATATTGTACTTAAATATATACCACTCAGATATTTAGAATTAATATATATACCACTCAGATATTTAGAATTAATATATATGGCACTCAGATATAAGCTTAAATATATAACGCTCAGATATATAGTACTAATTTAATAGCACTCAGGTATAAACTCAGATACACAATCCGATATACAGCTCCCAAATATGAAAACTCAACAAATATATTCCACCATAAAATATAGTACTAAAGAATTATATCTCATTATATAACACTCAAATGTATAGCACTCAAATAAATAACACTAAAATATATAGCACTCATGTATACACTCAGATATATAGCACTATTTATAGCACTCAAATATATACCTAGTACAGAAGAACTATGAAGTACTGAAATATATAACACTCAGATATAGTACTCAAATATGTAGCATTTAAACATACAACATTAAAATATACACCCCCGCCAGATAAAAACGCCCCTCATCTTATTTTTTGAATAATTTGAAATTATTTTATAAAAAAAGTTTAAAAGTTTGATTTTAACATTGGAAACATACCTAAAAACATGTTTTAAATATTATGCATCATAATTTGGTAATTTACCTAAAAATCAATCAATATGTGATGGCCCTGAAAAGGGCCGTTTTCGCGTTCTCACTGATTTCAATAACTCTGCCACAGGGTGGGCATAGAACTGCATACCAGGGTCGGAAGCCCACCTAATGACCTTTCTCAGTAGCTTATGCATAGAGCTTAGGTATGGGGGAGCAGTGCTGTGTCTGACATGTGCCGATCC
>JAUYWI010058568.1:0-16339 GCA_034780595.1 Parotoplana pacifica | reverse complement strand
ACTTGATTGTAATTCATTAGTTATCACATGTTGTCTTTTTGCTCATACTGCGTGACTTTTGGCCCACCCTGTATATGTAGCTATCTAGCACGCGAAAATGTGTATACCAATTTGTTGAAATGGGATTCCGAACTAGAAAAGATTTCCGGTTCTTGTCAATAATGCAGTTTTTTAAAAACATCCAGCCATAAAAACAAAATGGTGCAAATCAAATCATTCATATATTCAGTACAAATTTTGCCAAGAAATAGTATAACACTGAATGCTCAAATGGCCCTAAGATAATTAATTGTAATAATAAACATAAACGAGAGCCATTGTTTCTGAAATTCTGTTGATATTTATTTTCACACAAAAAATATTGGAAATTCAAGTTTAATGAAAAATCTAAAAATCCATTGAATTCATGTTCAATCACGCACATGTTAGTTAAAACATATATTTTGTTCTTTAATTAATTCAGTATGTTTCTTAATCAATTCCACAACAATAAAAAAAATAATACGTATAATAAATTTGTCTAAATTTATTAAACAACCAACAATATGGAAGTAGATATGTATGTATGATATGCAGCAATATTATGTTTGGAAAAATTGTTCAAACATCTTTTCAGTCAAATCTCAACAAGGAAGTGAGGCGGTAATTGTTTGAACCAAAACATTTCCCCATAAAATTAAACTAATACCTACCGACAAACAAACTTCGCTTTGTAATAAACACGAAAGCTATTTGTTTGACTCCAAAAACGGAGATTGCAACCTACTTGGTTTCATCAAAATTTGTAAAATATAACATATCTTGACATTGTTTTTTTTACAATGTAAAGGGTGCCTGACTTCCTCGAAACTGTTATTAAAGAATAGACATATGAATTATAAATGATATTGTGCAAGCTTTGTTTTTCATAAACTTTGAGAATTATTGTTTGACTACGATAAAGCAATTCGCTCATACCTACCTAGCTAGTCTATGTTCTAAAGATAATTATTTGTTTTAGGCAAAAAAAAGCTGGCTTTTAAAGTACAAATTGATATTTCCATTTAGCAAATTGCAAATTTAAAATATCTGAAAGCGAGAAATGTTGTCTCCTATAACCAATTTTACTGAAAGTTCTTAAAAAAAAGAAAAGTATGTTCATTTTTTAATGCAAAAACGTTTTAGGGTTTGACCAATTTCTCATTAAATGATATTTGTAAATAGTATTTTTCGAAAATCGTGAAAAACATGTCATTGGTACTTTGATTTAGAAATTAATAATTTATAAGCAATTTGAAGTCACTACCTTCATTAAATATACTTTTATAGACTGGTCCATCTTGGGCCATTTTATATCCCTATGTAGAATAAATCTTTACTGCAGGAAACATACAACAATAAAAATTTAAAAAATCTGACAAGCCCTTCTTAATAAGAACTAAATAATTGAGACACTCAATTTTCTAAAAAAAATGAGTGTTTTTGTTAAGATGCCACAATATCATATGTTTTTGAATTCGATGTAATTTATTCAAAGTGTCATTTTTGAACTTGATGAAGATACCTTAACTCTTCATGGTTAACGGGGGGGAGTTGTCAACCCCTTCCCTGACAACTTATCGTACAATTGTAAAAAAACACTCAACCGATTTAAATGAAAGTTGGCATGCTTAAACAATATTCTCTTGCGAAGCTTTTGGTGTAAAAAGTTTTAGAGTCACGTAATGGACCTCTGAAAAAATGAGGTTGTACCCAAATTGCCAAAGTGTGGTGGAATTATTATCCCCCCCCCCCCCCCAGATTCCAAGATAGACCAATTTAGACATTTTTAAACAGACATTGCCACGGACGATATCTCTTAAACAATCACTTTATTCACTCTATTAAGACTCATATGTTTAACTGGGAGATATATTTTGGAAGACACTGGTAGCGATCATCTCCCGATTATGACAGAAATCAAAAGACCCAAAGAAATGTAAAAGCCTTTTATGAAGTTCAATTGGACTACTTTTAACAATACTCTTGACACCAAAACAAATCATTCTGGCAACGTGGAATACGCCAATAAGGAGTGTGTTGCTGCTATCTCAAAAACTACCTCTAAAGCGTGTCGCGCAAAGAAAGCAATGCCTGTTGGTTTCCCAAAGTTAACGCTGCGGTTACCGATAAGAGAAAATGGAAAAAAGATCGCCACCAAAGACAATAGTAAAGCGGAGCAGAAGATTATAAAAGACTCATAGAATAGCAAGGAAAACCATGAAAGAAGAAAGGGGAAGCACTGAGGTGAATTTTACAGAAAACCTCAGTATCATAGATGACTCTAGTAAAGTTTTAATACCATTAGGGGAATGAATTGGAATTCAGAAAGATTCAACATCGACGTTATCATGAATGTTAATAACCAGGAGTTCATCACTGACGCAAATAAAGCTAGATGCTATGCGAAAACCAGCCGCGTCAAGAGGAATAGCACTTGGGATTCCAAAGTCACCAAAGACAATATCTCTAAGCTGAGATGTAAATGCTTCAACTGCAACGACCAGCAGTTTAGAATCTGCAAAGTCTTCAGCTTGACTGGTTTTGTTTTTTGTTTTTATTTTTGTTTTCTGCAGTAAAGATTTATTCTACATTTCAAAGAACTGGACGGGGATACCTCACGGGAAGGTCGATTAAGGGACCAAAAGTAATGTTTTTTTAACTATCTGAAGATCCTTGGAGTCAATTGATATAGGTCAATAAAATCATCTATGAGCTATTCGATTTTTATTGCTAACAATTCAAAATGGCCGCCATTAGTACTTACTGAAAATCAACTATCTCATAAATGATACATTTTAAGCTACCTAAATGTACTACAAACACACAGAAAGTCATTCCCAAACTATCCAAAAACATATTTCCAAGATCGTCTGCGGTTTTATGTATAATTGATGATGTCATAGACCATTTTTAACCAGAAGCGTGGATAAATAGTATAAAAATGCATTTGAAACATATGGAAACATTTTGTTCATTATAAATGTATTTTAAAAGTTGTAGATAAACAGCTGATACATCTTTAGACACAAATATTTAACTGAGAAAATGCTTCCTGCTGGTGCTTGGTCAGAGTCAAAGTGGTACAGAATGGTTATGAAAAGTACTATGAGTTATTTTGGCAGGTCCTTGAGGCCATAATATGGCTTCAATCACTTTAATGTATCATATTTACATATATTCTAAATACAATTTTCCATCGTTATGTTAGCATTATTTTTGGTTGCTAAGCATTGGAAGGAGCCAAAGTGGCCCAGAGTGGTTCTGAGGCTCCAATCAGCCCCAAAATCTCATTTTTAGATTCTAAAATTACCTGCCTACCGTTCTAAATCAATTATATTGGGCTACCAAGCTTATGGTGCCATATTTTAACCTCTGGGACCTGGTAAAATAGCTTCCAGAAGCTCTTAGATCCAGTATAGCCATCTTTGGGGAGATCAACGCCATAGAGGAAGCTTGACAAACCAAGAAAATGGCAATAAAAGGATATAAATTGTTTTAGAATCTAAAAGATGGATATTGCGCTGGTTGGAGCCACCTTTTGGCTTTAGGGACTTAGAATCAGTCTGAGCCACACTGAGAACTATTTTAAAGCTATTTGAATGATCCGTAAAACCAGCATGTAGCTCCAATCAGCTCAATATCTTTAAAATCACTTTTGTATCCTTTCCGTTCCATCTTTTGGGTTGCCAAGCTTTATCTAAGGCGTTGGAGGTCCACAAAGATGTCTATACTGGTTCTGGAGAGCTACTGAAAGCTATTTTACCAGGTCCCAGAGGCTTAAATATGGCGCTATAAGCATGGTAACTCATTATAATTGGTTTAAAACGATTCACACATATTTAGAATCAAACATGAAATATTGGAGTTAATTGGAGTCACATTCTATTTGCATAAAGGATCACTCAAATAGCTTCAAAGTAGCTCTCAGAACACTCTGGGCCACTTTGGCTCATTCCATAGGTTAATATCCCACTATAATGCTAACAGATGGATAGAAAGTTGTCTTTATAATATAAGTCTGAGATATGGAAGTGATTCAAGCCATATTACTGCCTCAAGGACCTGCCAAAATAGCCCACAGTATCTTTCATAACCATACTGGACCATTTTGGCTCTGACCAAGCATCACCAGGAAACATTTTTTCAGTTAAATATCTGTGTCTAAAGATGTATTAGCTGTATATCTACACTTTTTAAAATACATTTATAATGAATACAATGTTTCCATTATGTTTTAAATGCAACTTTTATACTATTTATCCACGCATCTGGTTAAAATTGGTCTATGACGTCATCAATTATACATAAATCCGCAGACGATCTTGAAATAATGTTTTTGGATAGTTTGGGAATGACTTCCTGTGTTTGTAATACATTTATATAGCTTAAAATGTTTCATTTATGAGATATAGCTGATTTTTAGAAAGTACTAATGGCGGTTATTTTGAATTTTTTGGCATAAAAATTAAATAGCTCATAGATGATTTTAAGGACACATCTAAATTTACTCTAGAGACCTTCAGATAGCTTAAAAACATATTGTCTTAATACCTTTGCTTTTTTGGTCCCTTAATTGATCTTCGCATGGCGGTGTGCGTTGTTAGAAGTGATATGCATAAAAATCTGTCCAACTTCGGTAAGAAAAATCTCCTTCACTTTATCAACTCCAGTTAGAACAACAAAGTTGTCCCTAACCAATGGAAAGAAGCTGAAATCATTCCCATTCCCCAAAAAGGAAAGTAACTTGACAAATACGCTGACTCAATAAATAGCGAAGGTCTCTCAGACTGTTACAAAAGAAACAGAAGCCATTCTTACTGATTTTGCAAACGCCTATAATAAAGTTTGGAAACAAGGCCTTTGGAAGATGTTCGAAGCTAAGATCCTGAAATGTATTGCCACCAAGATGAAATTTTTCCTCAAACAAAGACGTGTCAGAGTCAAGTTCCGTGATGTCTATAGTAAATGGATCCTCATGAAAGAAGGCCTTCTTTAAGGTTCTTGACCCCACCCTATGGCTTATCTATGTATGTCAACGACATTGACACTGAATGAACAGACATCATTTTCTCCCCCTGCCAACGACGCTGGTCTAGTTGGCATTGGCAAAGCCTCAAAATAGGTCTTATTTAAGGACCAAATGGTTAAATCATGCAAACCTAACGAGGTTCCAGATTTCCCCTGGGTTGTCCTTAACAATTACACCAAACTAAGTACGTCTCCCTGGAATTGGAATTCTGAAAATATCAAGTTCTACACCTCTTTTATTGCTGAGTGCCATAAGGATGATGATAACGACACGAAGAAAGAAAAAAAGGGGCTGACAACCTCAAACAACGGAATATTGATGTTGAGATCTGAACAAACGGTTCCATTGACGAAAGAAATATTAATAAAGGAGATGGTATTGCCCTTTTTTCAAAGTCCCAAAATCTCGAAATTATCATCCCTACGGGCGAAATTTACTACTTCCTTGAAGCCACGAAAGTCCTTACTGATCTTCACCACAACTGGAACAGTACTGTGATCTGTGGCGATAGTTTATCAGGTATAGCTAAACTTAAAGAAGGCTCAGATCTTCAGAAAGATAAGATATGTGACCTTGTCTGGAAGAATCTTTACACCCTCTCCAAGAGTAATAAAAAAAATCACATTCCAATGGATTCTAGCTCTCTGCGGTGTCACTAGGAACGAAGAAGCCGACAAACTAGCCAAGATAGCCGCTAATAAACCGTAAACGGAAGTATCCTCGTTGAAGCTGGTATGATTTGCATTAAGAAATACATCAAAGCATTGGAACAAAAAGATAAAGACAACCGCCTACACCTAAACAGAATCGGTCGGGCACAGCCCTCGTTCTAACAATATCCTGGTGTTACTCTTGTCACCTAGATTAAGTAACACCATGTTGGTTTACTATGGTTCGATATTATAAAGAACCGTTACAGATCAGTTAACAAAATGGTAAGCAATTCTTTTCAAATAACATCCATATGAGTAATAATTGGGAGAGGGGGTAGTAATAACCAGCGACACTAGCTCGCAAGAACTAAAAGAAGAAGTTTCTTCAAAATAACCTACGTCGTGCAATTTAGTTTTTACTTCAGCAATCTATGTAATTTACATAAATAGTAAACAAGTACCTGTTAATGAAGTTATGTGTGTATAGATGTCAATAATTTGCTTAATTAGGTTTAAAATGGTTCGTCTTCGTTATAAATTGTCAGAATTGCGAAATCCGAAGTCGATAATTTAATTGTTGTATGTTAAGCTTAGTTAGCAGTATTCATTTAGAGATTGTTTGCATCCTGGTATAAAACATGTCATTCAGAATTTCAGCAGGTATCGATTCATTTATATTACTAAACAATTTACGTATTTAGGAAAATCTGTTATTTTTATTTTGTAAATTGTTGAGAATGTGAGGCGAGGGGTTGTCGAGTTTTGTTTTATAAAAATCAAATAAAATTTCAAACATTAACGTTTTAAATAATTTATTGATTTGAAGTTATAATATTTTAAATTTTATTTTGATCTGATTTAAATTTGATATGTGTAACCATAAAAAGACATCATTATTGAACCTCAATTCCAATCATTAGACAAAGCTGTGATTTTTAAATTTGTTTCTAAAACAACATAATATTAGGTGCTATTAAAGCAACAGAAGAATGGACTTTAGTTTTTCGTACCAAAATTCCGGACTAGGATATTTTCTAAGGTAAGATTTCAAATATTGATTTCAGAAAATAAGTTGGTTTTGATTTTGATGTAGGCAACGAAAAAGAATATTTCAAGAATGACATTTTAACAAATTAAGAAATATTTATTTATAAGCACCAAAAAATGTATCCCAAAAATGCAAACAAATTTTCAACTGAATGATTTCAGAGTACAGTGTAGGTAGGTACCTAATTTATGAATATTCTTTAATTCTCAAGACCAAATTTTTTCTTACTTTGAAAGCTTGCTACACAACACACTGGTTGCTTCTTGATACCAACAGATAATAATGGCTTCCTTCTGAAGTTGGCAGTTTCTTCAAGACTTCCGCCGTGACCACTGTCATGCGAAGGTGTCAATGACCCAGTACTGCCATGTTTAGTACAAGACTAATAATTAGAAAAATAGAATTGTTGATGATGTGTAAATATTGTAACAAAATATCTACATATACTATAGGTACATACATCAGGAAACAAAACTAATGTTAATGTACCTAAGTCAAGATAAAACTTATATAACAAAGGATGAAAGAAAGAAAGTTAAGGATAAATCGAATACTTTTATTTATAGTAAAAGGCAATTTTCTTGAAATTAGGAATAATACTTACCTACTAACAGAGTCTACAGTTTTGGCCAAAATTATAATTTGACGAAACACAACCCTACCTCCGCTGGATTTAATAACGCTTTGGAATTCATCAGAAATAAAATTAAATATATAGAATGATTTGTTAAAATTAAATAAATAAAATAAGACGCATTCAAATTCAATTCCATTTTTATACCTAAAAAATATATGAATACTAAAAGTAATTTCAGGTATTCTAATCAAAGGATTTTCTCTTCTTTTCATAAAATTCTCGTAGGGATATCAACATTGTGAGTTTATATGAGTATATGCCAATTAAGTAATATTGTGGAAATAACAAATGGTCAATTATTGATACATTTTATTAAATCTGCAATTTTGCCACATTAATTTATCTTTCTTTTCACTGTTAGTGTTTCAAGCAAAGATTTACAAAAGGAAATAAAAAAAATAATGAGATCCATGACAGATACGATGCAAACTATGCACAATACGTTGTTAGCAAATACTCGTAGCTCTATTAAATCAATCGTGCTTAAGGTAATAGATGTGGATAAGAGATTATGGGTGAACCCAGAAACTTACGGACAACAGTAAATCAATAAATCACCATATAAAAACTTGGTATTGTTTGAAGTGTAAATCGGAGATTTAAAGTAAACATAGCAGGCTGCTTCGTCTACCTTATCAGTGTTCATATTTATATGTAGGTTCAAAAATGCACAAACCCTTTTTCACAGAAACCATGCACTTTCTGTAGAACAGCAATTGGAATCAAATTTCTACCAACCAAGAGCATCTTAAACGTCTTCATTGAGAATGTCATATTTGGAAATTGCAATGACATAGGAATTTAAAATTTTGGGCATTTTAGAAAAAAAAACATTTGTAATGGCAACTTTTATGTCCCAGCTTCGGTCAAAGTTTCCTTTATATATTATTACAAAACGGTCCAAATGATGGTTACAAATAGTTTTTTCTCTCTTCATATGAATGAAATTAAATAAGACATTGTATTGTCGGTTTAACTAGATGTAAGTATTTCTGTACATGAATGAAAATATTTTATAAGATTTCATAGCTAACAAACTCGAAAATGCACATTATGTATCTACCTCATAGATCATAGATATAGCTAACCCTAACGCTAGTAGTCTATTTCTACGTGTATATTCTTGTCTATCATTTAGATTGTTGTAATTGAGTACTTATAACTCCAAATAATAGACTACAAGTAAGTGATACGAGTGCCTTCATCCTTTTCGCCTTTGTTAGCTTTAAATCTTAATAAACAATTTCAATTACGTACAGAAATACCTACCTAATGAGTAACTTCTAGTTAGAGCTATACCAACCTAAAACGATGGCTAATCATATATATTTTAAGGAAACTTTTAGTATAAAAATTAATATTAAAAGGGTATTCATATAACAAACCCTGGACAAATCTCTTATATATTATATTTTTCAGTGTAGTGGTCTCCTGAACAAACCATATTCACTTTTTCGGCAATCATAATCTAATTTTGTGTTTTTTTATTAGGCACAGCATGAAATGGGTTGGGTGGTCATGCAGGCACAATCCAGCACCGTCAGGTGCAGTTTGATCCGCAGTGGCCTTGTCGCCCACGCGCTGCACCAGTTCTCACACCCAACCGCAAGTTAGTCCGTCACAATTGGGCCCGCCAACATCTCCAATGTACAGCTAATGACAAACGCAATGCAGTCTTTAGTGACGAGATTGGTGCTGCTAGGTCACATTTCGTGCGCAGAGGAGGAGTCAACCACGCAAACGCTGTGCAACGCCGCAATTTCCAGATCAAAGTTATGTTTTGGGGGTGCATCACCAGAAATAGGCCTGGTGCCATAGTGCCTATCCATGGCTCCATAAATACAACGTGGATATCCTTGTGAATCATGCAGTACTTGCAACCAATGGTGGCAACCTCATATTTATGCACGACAATGCCCCAGTACACACGGCCCGTCGTTCAATCAACTCCTTGCCGAAGAATGGCGTTCGGGTCCTGCCCTGGCCCCCATTTTCACCAGACATGAACATCATTGAGAATATGTGGTCGCTTCTCAAGGTCCACGAGCTGATTGCAGCAGTACAGCAGATATGGCACAATGATGTTGACATAATAAAAATGATTCAAATACTTATAGAACAATGTCAAACTCTGTCGCGTTTGGGGAGGTTACACTGGATATTGAAACTGGAACTCTTTTTTTAGACCATTATATCTTTACTATTGTACTATAAATAAATTATCTAAAATTTTACTGGGCTTGCACAGTATGTATTGCATAATATTTAGTGGTAAGAAATCAATCCTTGAATCAATTATAAATCTTTTAATGACTTTTATTGAAGATTTAGAACTAATAATTAAAAAAAATCTATTCTACAACTGAATACTCTGCGAAAAAACATGACAGCACAATTCAAGTCAATCGCAGTACCAAGCCAGCCAATATCACCACTAACTAGGTGAGGCACTGCAGATACATCAGGCACAATACTACAGCATTATTAGAAGCCGGGTAGCTAGGTAGGTACATTATGCATTTAAGAAAAAACTAAATAGTTAGGATAAAAAACACACAGTTATAAAGCAAAGCCTGTTAGCCATCAATATTCTAGAAACATGCATAGCCAATCAAATACTGCCACTATTGCAAAGGTACCAATCATGTTGCCCCTACCGCAGATCAATATATCCGATACTGGTATCGACCGAGGCCCAAGCCGTCACCGGATCCGACACTGTCGGACGCGGTGGCTTTGTCGACAGCTCCTCCCTTGACCCGATGACAGCACTGCTGCCAACGCCGCAGCTGCTGCTGATGGTGGTAGTTTTCGATTTCTTTTTCCGGGAACTAACCCAGCGCGCCAACAATCTGCCAGAGCTGGCCTTCTTATCCAGGAACACATCACACACCAAATAACTTGTTAGATTTTGAAAACAAAACTGTTTCAGGCGTAGGCACCCTTAGTTAGAACAAACAAAACGCCAACGACTAGGTGGATAGTCATTAAAATTCTGTCAAAAATCCACCGACTAATTACGCTGACATCGTGAAGTTATAAAACGTTTCGAACAGGGGAGTTAATGAGTATAAAACTAATCGATAAAATACGTTTAATGTACATAATATACATCGAGCGTCTGGAAAAGAATTGCGTTTTTAAATATAAAAATACTTCCTCTCAATAAAAGACTAGCCCCAGTCGCTAGGAGAAAAGCATATTACGAGCAAATTGATGTTAATGTTGCACTCTTCCATCCACAGTGGCGCCCAAAATGTCAAGCCTACTTGAAAATTTTAATTTTATTGGTCGCAGAACTTTTCTCATAACCGACTGTCTATATGCAGAAGAAAGCTGATATAAAAAAGGCAAATAAATAAAAGTACATAATGATCTAGCAATTGAAAACATAGCTATCAATAAAATGATTTATGCCACACAAATATCTTATGCTTTTTTAAATCAATAAAGGGCACAGTGCAATAAACTGAAATGATTTGAAAGTCGGTAACATACAAATTTTACTTCTTACACAAGATTGATGCTCATAGATTCTACCATTCTTCGTACAAATATCGAAATGAACAAATTGTTTAAATTGTATTAAAATCACAATTAATAGAGTCTAGAAATAATTGAAATTAAGATTAAATATTTTCGACATTAATATAAATTTTAATTTACATTTTACTGCTTAGAAAAGTCCACAAATAATTCTTTAGTGTTTTTCACCTTATTGCGTCTCAAGGTACTGATAATAAACCGAAACTTTAGATGCTAGAAACAGCGTGTAACTATGTGTGTACTATTACAACCTGGAATAGCATGTCCGATTCAAGATGAAGAAGTTAATTTACTTACTGGTGAGGATATTAGTGTCCGGAGATTCACTTCTTCACATTCCGTTTAACAAATTTAGAGATCAGGCTCTCGTCTCTAGTTACCAAATAAAATATGGAACAACCTTCTCCTCATATTTATGTAGTTCTTAGCCAAGCGTAATTTTTAGTACCTAACACAATTTTATCACGTAATCTCTACAAGAGTTCCCTAATATACGAACAGTTTTGGTTGATTTTCATCGTTAATAAGAGAAAATGTTAATCTATCAGTGGTGGTTATGCACTGTTTTATGAGGTGTCTTTTTCTCTGTAATAAATATCAAATACTTTATCTTTCAAATTTAACCACCTCCTCTGGTAGCTTTACGACTGACCACTTACGACTTAAAGATAGTTTCCAGAATATGACACCCATCTGTTGCTTCTATGGATTATTCTACATATTCCTTTTTATACAACTGTTCAATTAAATCAAAGTTCAGTGACACTCAAATACAAATGAAGGTGTTCCTACTGGACATTGATTTTTTGTCGGGTAACTATAGTTCTAAAAAAATGGTATTACTATCAGCATGACAATTAACAAGATAAGCATCAGCTAAACAGATTGCCCCATTTAATTAGATCGACCAGTATTGATTTTTTTATAGAAAGCCTAATAATATCGCAGTATCTATGGTAATAAAAATATGTAGTAAGCGTATTATTTTTAAAGTCACAATCTCTGATAAAAATTCAAGAGAACAAAACTATGCCCGAGGTTTTTTAAGATGCACCAAAAATAATGTCAACATTTGTTTAAAGAACACTAAACTAATGTTTTTGAGATCAACATGGAACATTCTCTAGTATGATTTTTAATGTTAGTTCTGGAACTAAAAGATAATTAAATGATACCAATCTTTGTATAATTTCCAGTAATTGAACTGTCAACTATTCGATTTCATTCTGATATATTTTTACCATAACTATTATTAGCCAAGCAATTTTTATTTATATCAGCAATAATGCTAGTTCTAATACGAATTTTGCAAAACTAAAACGAATTCAGTTTATTGATTTCAGGACATGTAACAAATATCACGCACGTGACACAATGTATTTCATCAATAGTTTTCATGGTATGAAGAATCAATTTATAAATTCCTAATGGCAGAGTTTAAAATATTAATACTTTCAACTCCACCCAACCCCCCTCCCCCGCCCCAATAATTATGTAAAAACAAAATATCCTGTGACAACAACAAGGCAGCAAGCAAAAAGCTATAACACCTAAACAAATCTTACTTGTAGCCAAGTTTGATGTCCAAACAGACGGAGTATTTGAAGCATTTTCTTATGATTACTATCACCAGAACCACTGAGCTGAGTGTTCCCACAATGCAAGCAATCATTAACAGAATTCGCAGGTTGTTCGCTTCTGAGAATAAAAAAAACAAAACAATGACACCTCACCTCTAGTTGCATGTTGTAATTTATTACTTAGATCTTCACAAACAGACCTATTTATAGACATCGCTATCGTTATATTTATTTTTCTCTCTAAATGTTTTCGATTAATAATACGGGAAAAAATATACCCCTAGAATTACGGGTGTCAAATATGACACCAGTGTTTTATTTTCTATAAAAGCGCATAAAAATAAGTCGTAATGTTCCAAAGTGTAATATAATATTAATTAATAAACTGAAGTACGGATTCTATATATATATAAGGGTCTATGTTGAAGTTTAAAGATAGCAAGAGTAATACTAAATCACGTAGATATAGTCACAGGTTCGCACATGTTTGACAAGCAACTAGATATAGGCATTGTCCCGTATCACATTTACCACATGTTGTTTTTGAGCAGAATTTGCAGATTGAGGCAGAATTGTTGCGGCATCCAGGAACGTGGCACTTCTTGCGTTTGAGCGGAGTAGGTTGAAGGGGAAAAGGTAGAACAGGTGGAAGATCATGTGGAATCGCATTATCAGCTTGGCGCAGATCATCGATGAGTTGCAGAATGAATTTTCGTCGAGATATTGTGCTCTTAGTTTTCTTCTGAAAAACGATCCATGCATTAATGGCAGCGATATCCAGCATGTTGGCCCACACAGCAAGCGGCCAGCGACGCGAAGCACAATTTACACTGTAAAGTCGGGACATCTGGTCAAACACGTCAACACCAGTCTTGTTTCGGTTATAAAAGTGGATTGCGGCTGGCTTTTACTTTGGAGTATCGTCAACAGTTGGTGAATTATGCATGGAGCTAAGAAGACACACATTTTTGTTTCTCTTTCCCTGGTAATTTAAAAATAGAGTTTGTCACTCCATTTGCCAGTGAAATTGCATACTGCACAATTCTTTAGAAGCAGCAGTCATGGTCTTTGACACTTCGCGTTTGTTGCGTCGCAGAGTCCCCACAAGTGATGTCCGTTGTGCTGTCAGGGATTTTATTAGTGGTAATGATGTGAAGAAATTGTCACAGCAAATGTTGTAACCGTGGCAAAGTATAGGCTGAGTCAGTCGCATTACAACGTCTTCACCAAGGGAGAGTCCATTTCAGGCCACTTTCTCCTGAGCACCAAGATATGGAAGGATATTGACCACACATTTTGAGTTCACCTCCGCCATCACCCAAAACTTCAGTCCATATTTATCAGGTTTTTTAGGCATAAAGGTGATGAAATTGCACCTGGTCTTCAAAGGTAAGAGCTGTTCATCTATTGTCAGTGACCACTCAGGTACGTAAGCATCAACGCAGCGAGTTCGGAAATTTTCAAATATCTCGCGCACAATAGCAAATTTGTCATTGGGGACTCTTGCAGCACGAGTAGTTTTCAAGTCGAAACGAAGATACTTCAGGATCTCTATGAATGTATCTCTCGGCATGGTTTCTGCAAACAGCCTGGGCCATAGACTTTATTCCACAAAAATGACACAGGATGTATCTTGCTGTATATGCCAGGTGCATATTGAAGAGCAATGAAAGATTGAAAGGTACCCCTATTCAACTGGAAGTCATTATTTTTGTCTTGTCGAGCTGCAGCATTGGTGCAATCTATAATGAGCTGCATAATTGGACGATCAATGAACAGAGTCCATGCATCAAGAGGTGATTGAATGCGGTAGTTACGAGGTCCTGGTCGAGCCCTTAAGATGTTGTGAATCGAAGATCGTCCAACAGAAGAAGACGTAATAAGATTCCAAACAGTACCATCAGCAGATTCTACAGCTGGAGGATTTGCCAAAGCTAAACGTTCTTGCAATGCAACAATGCTAGAATCGCTCTCTGAATCACTATCGATTTGGTCACCATTCGAAGCAAGCTCAACACTGGAATCAGAATCTGTTTCACTATGATCACTTCCGGATTCATCGGATGGTAAATTCATAAAAATAGTTGCTGCTTCTTGAAATCTGCAATGAGCTAACTGAACAGAGTAATCATTAGGCAAATATATCAATCATCTCTGTCTGTAGTAAGCAAGTATAGGAAAGCGCAACAAGAAAATTGACCAATATGAGAGACAAAAAAATCAGTGGGTGGCAAATCAATTTATGTGGCTTTACTTGAAAGTACGTTGGTTTACGGCTATTTGGTGGGTATGTCTGGTGTGTATGTCTCTTCTCATTTGCTGTAATGAGCTCAAACAGAGGAACACATATATCCTACCTACTTACTACATGCTGTAACACAGTAACAGTCCACAGTAATGAATAACCATGTCCATTATAGTTCATATTGTGTATCTGTTTTCATACTGGTGTCAAATTTGACACCACCGTCATTCTAGGATAATTTGTATTTTGCAAGAAGATAAAAAATCATATGCCTGCATGCACTATATACTTTCAAACTACCTACCAATTGAGTAATTGTCATGAAGTATAAGCTGTGCAACGGCTTTTATTATATACTAAATTTTGACTACAAAAGTGGATGGTGTCAAATTTGACACCACCATAATTCTAGTGTTAATTTGAAAATATAACTTAATTTTTTATTACAACATTGTTATAACAGTTATAATAACAAGATCATTAATTATGGTAAACAAAATCATATAATAAAACTATATGCATATTTCATAAACATTTATTAATAATAGAATCAATTTATTAAAAATATTTTTTTAATAAAAATATTCCATAAGATAGTGAATCTACAATATATGTATCTTTAACAGATAAAATTTTGTTTATAAGTATTTTAAACAATCACAATTACATTAATAAGATCGATCATTGGTAACAACAATGTGGAAAATATTGATAGTATGGACAATATATGGATGGACACATCATAATATTTTGAAATTATTTTTAATATTGTGAGCAACTAAGCACTATGGGGTGTTAGAATTACAGGAATAAATCACAAAACATACATAGTACCTACTTTCATGAAAATGTTTTGCATTATATTATTTATCAAGTATAAACTTATATAATATTTATTTACATAGTTGTCTATATATGTTGCAACAATGTTACATACAGAATAGGAGTTTGTCACTACTTGAAGCCTAAATGTCAAAACTTACCAAATGTCTTTAGTCTATGTTCACTATATCAAATGAAGTCATTTGCAATAGTAAACAAATCAATATTGTCCAAATGTTCTTTATAGACATTAAGAACCATAGAGTGATTTAGTTGGCTTTGTTGTATTTGGTTGTGTAAATATGTTTTAATTCAATGCATAGCTGAGAAACATCATTCACTTATCATATTTTTGTTGACATTATTAAAATCTAACATACTAATGTACAAACTTCACAGAATAAGTTTCTTTTTTAAGATGACAATTTCCATAAATATGTGATGTCCTCCAAAAGAGTAACTTGTTCATTTTCAGCTGAGTCCTTAATTATGTTCTTCAAAGTCATCACAGGGGGATCTTGTGGGTCATACTTTAATACTATTTCATACTTTAAAAAAAAAACATACTTTCATACTTTTATCATACTGTAGGAGAAAACAAAAAAGACCAAGGAAAATGGTGTGTATTTGTTAATGATGATGAGTGATATATATACATTCAAAATCTGTCAGAAATGGATTTATCTAATAACTACTACCTGTTATTTGCTATGCTGACAATAGAATTCTGATATGTTATTTCACAAAGTCCGATTAAT
>JAUYWI010058557.1:0-16340 GCA_034780595.1 Parotoplana pacifica | reverse complement strand
ATGTAAATTCAATGTAAATTATGATGGAAATAAATTGTTACTTTTATCGCCAAAGACTTTCTTAACATCCTGTATTAATCTTATTTTCATAGATTTTGCTTGTTTGCTTACGTCATATTTTTTTAGTTTCTTGTTAAAATTTTAGATAAACTTATTTGTGTTTATTATTTTCATTGATTTCTTTGGATGCTCATTTTTTAAATTTGTAAAATCTTAGTCACAGAAGGCTGTGTCTAAGAAAACATATATATAGGTACGAATAGATAAATAAACATTGTCAAATAAATTTTCACTTTTTTACAGAGCAAACAGTAAAATGTTGTGACTTACAGGGAAATTTTAACTTAAATATAGAACGGAAGTACCTGCTACATACCTACTCATATTTGGATAAAATGGATGTAGCCCACTGTAATTTGCTCAAAATATAAAATCCAGAATAAGAATTGTAGATACATAAAGAATTAAGAAATTATAATTAGTTTTTAAAAAGCTATAGCTATTACAATACAAGAAAGTTCAAGAACTCCCAATTATGTGCTAGCCTAATTTTTATCGATAACAATTTAACCTTGCTGCAATATGTAGGTATATATTAGTGTAATGTGTATCTAATAAAAACATAAATTTTACCACTTAGGATGTCAATAATACATCCTAACTACAATATAGGCACCGAAATATTGTTTTAAATATGTGTAAAGTCACAATTATGCGGAATAAATTTGTAAAATTTCTTTGGTGCAATAGTTTTACTGCGTAAATTTGATAAAATGATTATTAACAATTGTTGCATAAATATAATAAGATCCCTTAATCATTTCTATGTTGATTTTAATGTATACGTGTGCACAATAAAGCTTAAATTACAATATAATTTCTTTCATTTGATCAACTTTCCAGTTAACTATTGTTGACAGGGTCGCGATTTTAAGTAAAAAATGTGTTAAGCAGAATAGGTATTTGAAATCATTTTTCTGTGTTAGTTCGATAGTATTAGTACAATTTTATATAGTTGATATTTAGCTAACAAGGTCAAAAATGTATACATATGTGTCTACTTGAGGAAATGCATGAGTCTGACTTTTTGAAATCGTGGTATATTTAGTTTTCAGAGTTTTGTAATGTTCGATTGTTCTTCCAAATATTAAAGTGGAAACACGAAATTAGCAGTTATACGCTAGTCTAATATCTAGTATGAAATAAAGCACTCAAAATTCATTCTCTTATTTAAAATTTTAAATTGAAGCAATAGTGAAAAAAAAGAAATTCTGATCAGGGTGCAACCCATGAGCCAAATTCTTTTAAATTTATTTTTGTGATTTAAAAACACCGCTTTTGAATTATTTGTATGCATTAAAAAATTATTAAAAATAGGTAGTATGATAATAAAAAGTGATTAATTAACGACCAAAGTAAATATTTGCAATTGGTATCACGACGGCCTGACGCAAAAGATTTATTTCTGCATAGCTGTGAATAAGTGCACCTGACTTATATTATTTTTCGTAAATGATTTATTTATACTACTTATGAGTAGTGTCAGTACCTACCTATAAAAATAATATGAAATGTATTTCGTGTAAATTTGCTCATTGATTTATGTCATTTTAGCCGTGTTTTTATAATCAATTTATCTAAACTATGCGATATAAAATAAAGAAATATAAATTACGAACAATTGAATATAGCTCATTAGTTGGAAAAACGATACCATGTGGCCCAAATATTGTATCCGATGAACAGCACCTAAATTACTTCAGCATTAGTTCATACCCAACACATTTTAGTCAATGGAATAAAGTTTATTATTTTACCTTAGAACTTTTTTAATCGATGCAATGTGACATTTGTAGATAACTCAACTATGTTTGAAGACAGTGGGATCAGATAATACCTCAATAATGTGCCAACTTTTCCTAAATTCTATATGTAGACATTTTTAACGGAAAAAATAATTTTTAATTTCAATTCCAGTTTAGCTGGTATCCATTTCACCTACATTAATACCTAAAAGAAATACCGCACACTTTTTCAAATTTGTATAATATGTATGAAAGAATGTGAATTTAGAAAAGTATGTAGTCACACGAGGAAAACAACTTTAATTTGGATGTTATTTGCTAGACCAAAATATAATTAAAATACTTAGTTTATGCTTACGTTGCAAAAGCCACTATTAGATGATCTCTGTGACTAAAAATATAAAACTTATTGAAGCATATCCTATACCAAATATAAATAGAAATGGGTGTAACTAGTCATACATAAAATGTTTATAAAATAATAATGAATTGCATCACAAAAATGCAACTTAAAAGAACCATACGTACAGGCAATACACACCCAACTAAGCTTATAAGTGCTGACATTGCATCAATATTTAAAATGATTCAACTTCTTTTAAAACGTAATCATACAAGTTCACGTTTTTTAAATTTAGGTAATTTAATACATGTTGACTTGATACGTGACTGCCTACATATAATACAAAGGAGCATTTTAAAATTGAAAAAAATTTGCATTTTTTAAATTATGTAGGTAGCTGACTTCAAAAACACATATCTTTATAAAAGTAAATTTCTTTTACTAAAAATCAAAGCTCTTATAGGGTCTTTGGGTATCTTTTAAATGATAATAACAGAGATAAAAAAAATTGTTTCAATTGTCTTACTCGGCTTAAAAAACCTATAGTTAAAATTTTTATTTGTTTTTCGCAAAATGTTCTTTCTAATTATCTGTAATTAATTACCTTTCCAAACAATCTTATCGGTATAAAATTTATACTATTTTAACAAGTTTAACGATATGTAATAAAAGAAAAATTATATTTATATTAGTAAAGTAAATAGTTTTTGGTAAGATAGGCATATAGGTAGTTGTTAGTTATATTTAGTATAGTTTTAAAGTGGCATTCAGTTGGCTGTCATCAGAATTCTAAAAAAACAAAACACAAAAGCATTTAATATCTAAAAAAAAGTCGAGATGGTACGGATTCGATATTAGATATATACCAATATCCAACTCAACCTATAATATAACTATTTGGCTATTGTTTTCAGAATTGGATTTCTTTAGATACCTACGTAATTTTTATATCCAGATGATGTGATAGGCTTCAAGTTTATCAATTTAGTGAAAATGCCCAGGACCTACGCTCTGTGCACCAACTGCATCTCTCTTTGAAGGCCAACAACCAAACATTTTAACGATTATTTAACTATGTATTTTTAATCAATTTGGCATTGCTTTTTTTCGGTGAATGGTCTATCATTTCAGCGATACTAAAAATAGATGGTTAATTCTTCGTCTTCATACTGCAAAAATGTAATATTTTATTCAGTCTCAGAATTAAACACAAAGTTTACTTGCTAATAAAGTAAACTCAACTGGCTAAAGTTTCAAAATGATCTTACCAAGTTTGGGGCATTTATGCGTCGGTATTTCGTTGAGGAACGCGTGGTAACTAAAATAAAAATACAAATTTTAACCTAAAGTAGCCTGTTGTGATAATTTCAGAAATTTATCCAAATCTAAAAGGTTTTGTTCTATTTTAATTTCAACGATCCACTGTTATTATGTTTATTTGTTGTACATACTGTATCGGTCAAAAGAAACGCCGCCCCTGCTTTTTACTCTTTTAATTTGATAATTTTATTATTTCATGTTACCACAAATTTTTATTGTTTTGACTATTAATATAGGTAAAAATGGGTCAAGTAAGGAGGTTTCAATACTTGATGGGTCCACCTCGTGCCTGGATGAACATCTGGATACCTCTTGGCATTGAGTTAACCAGATCGTGTATCGTGTCAATTGGGATATTCTGCCACACCTCTTGAACTCCTTCCCATAAGCCATTCAAGCCATGAATTTCCATCTCAATCAAGACGCTTCTTTACAATAGCCCAGAGATTTTCAATGGGGTTAAGGTCTGTGGATTGTGCTGGCCAGGGACGAGTAGGTATGTTCGCATCAGCAAGAAACCTTTGAGTCCGTCGACCAGTGTGCGCGGCATTATCCTGTTGGAATGTCATGCCACGTTCAGGGAGGTTAATTGGCAGTGAGTGTTCTTCAAGGGTATCACTGTAGCGATCTGCAGTGACGTTGCCTTGCAACCTGACAAGAGGTCGAGGTCCTTCAAAAGAAAAGCCACCCCAGACGTCAATCTTTCCACTGAAACTGTGAACAGAAGGCCAAATATGCTGATGCTGTAGCGCTGTTCCACCTCTTCTTCTAACAAATCGACGCTGCCTTGACATCACAAGATGTAGAGGACACAAGCCTCCATTGTTCTTCTGTCCAGTCTTGATGATCAAGAGCCTAGCGTAGGTTTATTAGTTAACTAGATAATAAAGTCATCTTCTGCAGACAGGGAGATGTGTTGATTATGCTAAGATACGAAAACGTGATATAGAAAAAAAATGAAATAAAAATATTGTTTTATTTTTAAGGGCGGCGTTTGTTTTGACCGATACTTTATGTACATCAATCCCACACCAGATAGAAATCGCACCCGTTAACATAGTATTTTGTTTGAAATCAATATAAAATTTCAAAATATTTCACAACACATAAAAAATATATATTTTTAAAAACAAACTTTTAAAATATATATAAAATTTTAATGGAATTGACGTTTTATCTGGCTTAAGTGTATCCATCAATTTCCGGATAATCACTATTAATAACGTAAATAATAAAATTGACAAGGAAATATCCATTACCTGTATAATAACACCAGTACAACTTTGAACCATAACGAGGAGAATCGCTTCGGGACAATTGCTGGTAACTGCTCGACCTCCATATCCAATAGTATGCTGTGTTTCAATACTAAAGAGAAGAGCTGTTCGAAAATCCTTCACATTGTCAATGCATACATTGTCTGCTTGCCGATCTGAGCTAAAATCTCCATGAGCAAAAGCTATCAGGAACCACACTATTGAAAATCCAATCCATGAACATATGAATGCTGCTACAAATAGCAATAGAGCATAGCGCCACTTAATATCAATCAATGTTGTAAAAATATCGGCCAAAAAACGCTGATGACGTTTCTTGATATTGATATGAGATATATTACATCCACCGGTTTTATAAACAAGACGTTTATAAGTTCGACGTTTTGGATAAAATCGGCGTTTTATAACCTGAGCAATGCTATTTGATTTCAAGATAGGAGGGACTTCATCGAAATCTAGAGATTCGTTAGTGGTTTCTTGCTTTTCAGACATAAAACAGTCGACTGCATTACTAGAATTCCAATGTTCATCTGGATCAGGATGCTGACGGCAACGTAACTCAGGAACCGAATTAAGTCGATGTATTACAAAACGCGAATATGGTGCTTTATTGTTAGGTGGACCATTAGAAATTGACGTTTCGGTAGAGATTATAGAAGTTGCTGCTGGTATATTGGCAACATCTAATTCCGGGTGGCTTTTGTTAGAATTGGCATTCATTGGATCACTCAACCGCTTATTCATGGTAAAATTTGACAGCTTTCTATAAATAAAACATATGAAATTAAGAAGATGGTCATCATCACTGCATTGTATTATATTTTATATTTTTTTCATAGTTTACATAGTTTATTTAAAAACAATAACAATAGAAAACCAAACAGCTAAGAAGCTGATTTAGATAGATGTAGTTAGTGGTGACAGATAAAATATTCATTATCAAAAGTCTACACACTTAAGTGAAATGTTCGATTACTTTTTAAACAAACATGTACCTAGACATATTATTTACAAACCAAGTAAGTTCACAAGTTGAAGTGTTACAAATATATGTATAAAGGTAACGACAGCTAATGAATGCAATCAATATAACATACATAATTTGTGACTTGCTACATAGATAACAACCAGGAAATTTGACCTCCTAGTAGGTAGACAGTAATTTGGTATAGCCAAACAAAGATAGTATCAAATATAACGATTACATTTTTCTAATGAACTAGTAACCCATATGACAATCTATGATCAGAGACATACTATGTCTCTGTCAATGATAAAAAGTTGCATAAAATAGTAAAATCTTGCACATCTTTTAATCGTATAGCAAAAATCCTACATATACGACATAAAAGTCATAACATACGAGTATATAGAATATAAAAAAGCCATATGATGCAGTTTCAAAACTTTCGAAATCATTCATTTGAAAAATTATGTAAATAAAATGGTGGAGTCTGTCACATAACCAGCATTTAGTCCTTGGGAGAGGGTCTCTCATCCATGTACTAACTTGATGAAATATAGCTGCATGTTCTCACTCGAGACCACAGATTTCAATTATACTACTACTACTATATAACGTCTTTGCTCGAGACAGCAGAACGAACAATTTGCAGCCATTTGGTTGGTCTTCTGTCAGCCAAATTGCGTCGGTAAAGCTTATTCCCAGCTAAGTCTTAACGTCATCCAAATACTGTGCTAGAAGTAGCGCATCATACAAATATAATATTTGCCCTTTTTTCTGGGACGTATGCAATCCAGAAATCTAGATCTAAAATATCTTTATTTCAGGAATACATTTGAGAGGTAATGTGAACCAACACAAATCGCGCTACTGGACCAATGAAAATCCACATTGAATGGAAGCTACTCATGTCCAAAATAATACAAAACGGGATTGACAGCGATATTGGATGAACGTTTACTAGCCATATTTCTTTGATTCAAATGTTAAAATGGTGAAACCAAGGACTACTAAACTATCAGGACATGGAGATAAACTATTCTGATGCATCTAGCGAAGGCCAACACATTTCTACTAGGCTAGCTTTGCTTCGCTCTATAATAATGTGGACAGGGAATAATAGGTATTTTTTGCAGTTATTACTTACCTTATGTCCAAAATTAGCGCTTATATCACCAATTTGTATGGTTTATTTTTGCTTCAAATCAAGGACTTCTAAACTATCACTAAATATAGAAGTAATCAAAATCGATATCTTTGTGTGGGTATACAGGAAACATTACAGATTAAATCGGTTATTTTTTTTATATTTTAACTGTTCAGCTCTTGTCCTGTTATTATTTATTATTTTTCAAGTCATAAGATGCCTAACAAATGTGGTGTTTTTAACATTCCAACAGAAGAAAAGACAAAACAAGCATGGATAAACGCTATTCCTACTAGACAAGATTTTACAATAAATATTTCTTTATTTGTGAACGGTATTGGCCAGCTGAATATCCTGTTGTAAGATCTGCTGTTCCGCCAAGTACCTTTAACGTCCTATTATCATGTCTCGCAAATGCAAAGCAAAACCTCCGCTTCGTGAACAAATGCTGCAGATGCCCAGCTGAAGTTCTTTCTGGCCAAAGATAACATTATATTAATAAGTGAATTCAAATCTGAGAAGAAACTTACAAAAATGTATCATAATATTTTTTTAAAGATCAACAGAAAAGTTTATTTGTGTTCATTACGTAGGATTATTCCAAATGTCTTCTTCTTTGCCACATAATAAATAAAGTTACGCTTACATCTCCGCTCACTCTTCAAATTTTAAAAGATGGTCACAAAATTTCACTTAGCAAACTTCTTCACCCCAAAAATGGATTACGTTCATATTCCCAATTTTTTTAATGCCTTCATTATGGATTTACATTTACGCCTTCCTTAGAAATGATAGGTGACCGTTTTACAAACGATATAGACTTGTGAAATTCAGATCCTAGAGAAATGAAACGCCTGGAATTTATTACAAAACAGTTACATCTCTCGTGTCACAAGACTTTTTCTACAAATGACTATTTTTTCATACACTTCCCTTCGTAAAGTTTTGGTGCTACATAGTAAGAGGAAACTTGTCATAGGTGTCTTCGGTGGACTGAAAGCAAGTGCTCTCTAAAACATTTTCAAAAATGAACAGAAGAAAGTGATGCTTTTAGTTGATGAAGTCAAAATTTGTCCTCGCCTTGTTTTTTCGAGTGGTTTTTTAAGTAGAATGGCAAATAACAACACAGATGTAAAAGCATCCTGGTTTGTGTGTCATGATGAAATGTCTTCATCGAGGACCTAGTCTTATGATTTCCATTACTTGTAGATATTTTGTGTTGCCTTAACCAATTTATAGAGTGTCTTAATCCCCTCTGGTTGTTCAAGTTTCTCATAAAGATCTTTCCATGCTTTTGCATTGGCCCGTGCAATTGCTCTCTTTGATTCTTTCTTCGCCTGCTTGTAAAATATCTCATTTCCATTCTTCTTGTGCACAAATTAACTGTGGAGTATCAGTACAACATTGTAACGGAAGCGACAAATTGTTGAATCTTCTGGAGGAAATATTTTAAGATCAATAACAGACAATCACAAGGTTAATCAGCATTATATAAAACTTTTTTCTAGAACTCTAGATTTTTTAGTAAGACATGCTTTTGATGAAAATCGTTTGTGGTTCTTACTATTTGATAATGTATCAGGAATAACTGGATTTTTGAGAAGTGTCTTAAATTATCATTCGATGGAAAGTGTATTGGAAACTTTATAAATCTGAAAGTTCTAGCATATTTAAGGCTTCGCCACTAAAAAAATCTTCAGTTTATCCATCCAAACTACAACTTCAAAATGTGAAACATGTTGTAAAGGTATTCAATGAACGGGTTGTTGCGACACTTCAATTAAGGAAATGTAATGATACTGCTGACTTTATACAAATGGTTATTAAGTGGTGGAATACTATCAATGTGTCTTCCAAGTTTCAAGATTTACATATGTCTTAAATATCTATTTCGGATAGTCCAGAATGAAGAATATGACGTTCTTCTTCTTCTCAGATATATTTTAAGACGTTTCCAGTGGTTTTGGTGTAACTCTTGTGAATTGCTTTACTCATGCCACCAAACGGGCATTGATACAGATAACAAAGGGATTAATTGCACTACGTAAGTACTAACTGTCTTCAAGTTTCAAGTATGTTTTGCTTCGTGAAATTCTAAGCGACATAATAGAAGGCGAATTTTCAGATGAACAGGAGGAAGTCCTTTTATGACAATCATTTCATTGATGTCAGTGCAGCCTTCAAACAACGGTTAGCACGTTTTTCTTCTTTCTTTTTAAACAGTATTGAAACTTCTGATGAGCATTCTTGTTGTAGAAATATTTCATCTGACGATGGTGATATATTGAACTTTGCTCTTCAGGTAAGGTAACTTTATATTTAAATGAGTACAGTGCATGCACTTATGTTGCAGGGTAGTTGGAGTTTAAATGTATAAATGATTTATACTACGATGAAGAACCATTTATCCCTTCTCATAGGTCGCTTGTCATTCCACATCAGTCTACATTTGATACTGTAGAGATAGGTTTACATTTTGTAAAGACTGTACGACATCGATTAATTAGCATTTTGAGAACTGTTGTTGGTTTACTAAAGATTGGTCCAAATTCTTCAAAGTTTTACAGGCACTTATCAAATGTTCTTTTACATGGTATTCATAATCTTCAAAAAGATATGGAGTCAAGCAAAAACACACTATCAAACTTGTATTAAAAAAGCACCTTTATCTACAGTATAAGTAATTTAGTAAAACTTACTAAGACGTGCATAATTGTTCAATGTTGACATACTTTCACACATTTTTGTAATTACAGAGTATAATTCATAGATACTTATCATAATACCTATAAATATACCTATTATACCTATATATATATATTATACACGCTATTTATTATTGTTCTAGTGAAAATATAATGTATAGTACTAATTTGTGGTGTTTACATAATTTAAAGCAATCTGAAAGTATCAAGTAGATGAAAACACAATGGCCTTCATTAGCGAAGTATGATCATGGTAGTCCTTGGGTGAAAAATATATTTACATGCTTCAGACATTCCACTGGCAGTAACCTCAAACACAATGGTTTCAACAAGATGGAGCACCACCCCACATTTTAACCATAGTGTGAAAATTTCTGAATGATTAATTCAAAATGTAGAATAAAATCTTTCTTCTTCCGGCTTTTCCAACATTTGGGTGGCATCATCGGTGTGTAAACATTTTCCTCCACTTCTTGAGGTCCATTGCACCATCCTCTCGGAATTACGCCTGCTCCATAGCTTCACGAATGTAGTCTTGACATTTCTGTTTGGGTCTTCCCAAAACAATAAATTACAATCTTGCAAGCCTTTGAGAACACTAACAGCATAGAAATGCATGTAATCTAACAAAAAGATGTGTAAAAATATATGGCTTCAACATAAAACAACAACTTTTCAAGATCAGCTCAAAACTATGCAATCATGTGCATCTTGTTCTACACCTAAGCTGAAGCATGATAAGTTGGTAAATCAAGCTTGGTGATTGAAAGTACTATTTAGTTCATCCAAAATCTGAAAATCCATAAAACAATCCAGTCAGAAATTAAATTAAAATGCAAAACAATAACAAGAAATATGGTGCAGGACTTAGAACCAGTTTTAAGTGTACACAACCATCACTATTCACACAAACTAGTTATTATTTAAATTGTGAAACAATTTTTGAGATTATGGATGGAATTATTACAACTAAGTATGCCTTACTTATAAGAAAAGTAATGGCCACTGTTGACTGAAGAATAAATATGACAAATATTACCAAAATATCATAATTGTGTTTAAGAAATGTAATTAAGTTATTAGTGAAGTTTTTGTAAGTCTACCAGAACTATTATTACTAAATCTGTTGATTAAAATATGTAATGTTCTGGGAAAATTGATAGTATTATAAGTGATAGAATGTGGTGTAACAATTTGAAAATTATAACAAAATCTATTGTCATAAATGTATGTAGTTTGAAAAAGACCATTAAAATTAATAAAATCAATATTGTTATTACTAATGAACATCTTGTTGATCTGTAGTATCAAATAAATCATCATAAGATTTTAATAAACTAATAACATCCTTAATAAAACTTAACCTGATAGAACATCTGAACTACAACCCCTTTCAACAGTATAAAAAAGTAAATAAAAGTAGGAAAATATTGTTTCCAAACGAATTCCAGAAATTTTTCTGGATCAATATTTTTAATAAAATTTTCTCCATTGTTTAGGCAGATGGCAAGGCACAATATTAGAAAATTTCATTAAAAAATATTTGTGGAATTAGTTTGGAAACAATATTTTGTTGACTTTTTTTATATTGTTATGGTTACTTTGAAAGGAGGGGTTGTATTATTAATATTGGTAAGAAAAGATTATCATTGATATTAAGAACCAGCCTATTAGTATAAACCAGCAATTAGTATGCACTAGAGGATGTTGTGCTCAGAGTTAGAAGCCATTAGACCTCCTACTGCTCAAAAGATATGAGAGCCTCCAATGCCCTAGAAAGTAGCAGGTCCCAAGCTGGGTTAAATGTTGATGGTTGACAGAAGGAAGGGCATTTGGTCATAAACATCTGTGCCAAAACAAATATGAGATGCTGATAAAAATGAGTTCAAATTTCTGGGTTCAACAGTTCAGGCAGATGGTGCATCTAGAACTGATGAGACTTGACAAAGAATCAAATGAAAAGGTGAGGGTGACTATTGGAGAATTGAAAGGCTCTGTTGGTTAGGACATGTGGTGAGGAGAGAAGTAGACTATGTGGGTAGAAGAGTCAGAAAGATGAAGATGGGGAAGAGGAGGCATGGAAGACCCAAAAGAAATGGAAAGACTGCATTTGTAAAGATATGGAGAATGTGGAAGTCTGAAAGAATGATGCAATGGACTTCCAAGAAGTGGAGGAAAATGATCCACACTAGCAATCCCATATAAATGTTGGAAAAGCCAGAAGAAGAAGATTGATATTAAGAAAGTTGAATATTTGGATTAACCCATTTAAATAACAACTCTTTTGGAGGATTGTGTGTCAGAATTAATAGCAATAACAGAAATTGCTAGCATCAGAATTATGAGGAATAGTATAATGAAAAGAATTGATAAATTCAGAATTACTATTAGTCTTAGAATCTGGAATATAGTATCATGATACCTCAACATAAAAAAATGTATCTCTTAATCCATTACTTCTACTTTGTTCAGGAATAAAAGCTTTAGGATAGATATCTTTAGACATATCTTAAAAAATTGACAATGTTAGGAGTGGCAATATCATCTGGAATTATTAGAAAGTTTCAGTACCAAAGAGGGATTCAATTTAGATAAATTAGAAATACAAAGAAATTCTTTCCATGATAAGTACAGATCAGCAATAAGAGAACTAGGTATACCTTTTATTTGATAAAAACAAGAGGACCAAATTTAACAAAACTGTTGTAAAGAATAAAATTAAGAGCAGTTACAGAGATCAGTACCAGAAGTACAAATAATTCTTAGGTGGAATAGTTGGTAAATGTAGTTAAAATACAGGTCTGGACATATGAATCCATAAGATTTTTGAACCATTTTTTAAGTAATCAGTATGTGGTGGCCCTGAAAAGGGCCATATTTGCATTTTCTTGGATTGGTAAGGAGAAAAAGATCAGCAACTTCAATAGTCTGTATGATAGCCATTTTGGTCCAAAACCGTCTGTAATGTTGAGGCATTGATGTCAGATTCTGGATGCACTCTTGGGGCATTTGGTGGAAAATTGTTTGCACAGCTTCAACCAGTTCTTATTGGCCATGAGTTTTACTTTAGGTCAGACCAGCAGTTCTTGATCAGGTTGAGATTTAGACTGCAAACTGGCCATGGGAGCACCTTAATGTGGTTTTTATCAAACCATTGCTGTATGCAATGTAGCTTTGTCCTGTTGGAAGGTAAACATTGGGTTGTCATTAAAGAAGGGTTGGGCCTTATCTTCCAGGATCTCCACATACTGTGTTGCCATCAGTGTGTCCTGGACACAATGAAGCTGTAGTGAACCTTGGGAAATGGCTCCCCAGACCATCAGACTACCACTACCAGCCTGAACATGAGGTTGGATGATGTTCCTTACTTGACCAAGACCCCTTCTACTGTGAAAATGATGACATTGTTTTGTTTGGATCAATGTCAGAGGTGTTTCATCACTAAACAGGATTTGCTGCCATTGTTCAACATGCTATTCAGCCCATTGATGTCTGGCAGCATGATGATGAGCACTCAGGAGTGGCTTTCTCAATGCAGTGTAATAAAATCAGCCTTGTTCTTGAAGTCTTCATTTTACTGTGCATTGTGTAACATGCACATTGCTGGTTTCAACCCACTGATTGGCAAGGGCTCAACTGAAAAGAATGCCGAGCTGTGTCAGACATTCTGAGTGCACAATCTTCTCTCTGAGGACTTCTTGATTGGTTTTCCTCATCCTGGATGATCAGCCACTGTACCAGTCTGTCAATACCTCTTCATTAGGTCAGATGTTGTTGCTGCTCTGACATGAGAAAGTGCTCAGCCAGCTCATGGAATACATGAATCCTTCACCTTGCAGGGTGACAACTTGGATGCATTTTCCTCTGTCAATTTCATTTCATGATCCATATACTGCTCTTTACTTGCCAAGATGCCTAGATTCACTAATATGCACACATAAACAATTCATTGGCTACTATTCAAGGTTACATAATCAAAAAAATTTCATGCTCTCTATTGCTGGATGTCTCAACATTTCAATGCATGACAACAATGTAATGGTTTAAATAAAAAAGAATATTCAAAATTCTCATTTTTAATATTTTTTAGAAACAACATTTCAAGTAAATCTTTGAAAAAATAAACTTGTTATGGTTTCATATGTCCAGACCTGTAGTATAAAATAATAAATACATTATATAAGTACTAATTCTCTTTTTTAAATTACTGGGAGATATTTCATCTATTAAATTTAAACTATCACTATATTTTCATAATACTAGTATATAAAAAATGTTAAGGTACTATTGTTAGGCATAAAAATATAAATCAATTATATGTAGAAAGTTCTATATTAATCACTACTTTCAATAATGTAGTTCTAAATATGTTAGCTTATTTAGAACAATAAATTCATTGGCACAAATTAAGTAGTCCATAAATAAATACATAAAATGTTTAATGACTATTTGTAATATGCATAGATTTATTTTTTCAATGATACAATTTTTATAACCTATCATTTTCAATATTCTACTTATTTACATTAATTTTTGTAGTATACTAAATTGATGTTGCATTTGAAATAATTTTTATCATCTAAAGTTTATCTTTTTGAAAAGTAGGAGTATTTATAATAGTTTGTTTCTTATTTAAATATCTAGAATTTAATATTTCTTTTAAAATAACACAATATATTCAGCTTTCTATCTCAATTAGTTTTTGAGTTACAATAATCTAAAATTAATTAGTATATTTCTGTATTTGGTCAGTGGCAATTCCAGATTCACCCCTGGCATTTCCATATTTGCTCCATATTTTAAAATGTCATACTTAGCCACATGGTGGATAGTCTTTTTTAAACAACACATCCCCTGTGTGGCTATGTATGGTATTAGCCACATGGCAGACAGTATTTTTTAAATCCTTAGGGTCAGTTTTACTACACTAAATTATTACTTATTAAATAACTTATTCAAGAAAAAACTAAAACTAAGGATTTTATTAAATTTTATTTTTAACAATATTTAAAAAAACATCCACCATGCAGCTAAGTACTGTGATTTTAAATGGCATTTACTCCTGATCCTGATAGAGGTTATGAACAAGGTTATTATTTAATATTTGTAAAATAATGTCACAGATACTAAAAATTATGTTACCAATGTTTAAAAGTGATTGGCCTGAAAAATATGGGAAAAGTTTGAAGATAATTTTTTAAACATTTTTTGATAAGCTTCTGATGATGGTAACTTCATAACAAAATATAGACTATACCAGAATAAAGTGTTTTTAATAATTGTTTTTTTAGATTATAAGATGTACAGATAATGTAATTTTTTCTGTGCAATTAATTTGAAATATATTTGAAATTTAAATAGATACTCTAAATTTATGGTTAATATCTAAATTAAATACTTACTGTACAAATTTATAATCTATGAAATCAATTATTAAAACGCACTTTGTTCCTGTATTGCCTAGGTATTAAAAAATGCACTTTATTCCCATATTACCTATATGTTGTGGACCAAATAGAAATCCCGACGAATTAGTAATTGGTCGGACCAAATAGAAATTTCTATTTGGTCCGACCAATTACTAATCAGGCCGACCAAATAAAAATCCTTTCTAAATTGTAAAAGACTGTAAATAATTTTATAACAATCTACTATTAATAATATTTCTTTAAAAAAAATATTAAAAACGAAAAAATAAATCTTTTAAAATTATTTTAAACAATTTCTATTTCGTCGGACCAAATACAAATGGTATTTTAGAAAATATTAATAATAATGGTCCCTTTTCAAATACATAGTAATAGATTGTAAATAATTTTATAACAATCTACCATTAATAAGAAAAATATTAAAAACGAAGTAATAAATCTTTTAAAATTCTATTTTAAACAATTTTTATTTCGTCGGACCAAATACAAATGGTGTTTTGGAAAGTCTGAATCTGGCTAACGCAATAAGAATCCCTTTCAAATTGTACATAATTTTATAATAATTTATCATTAATAATAGTTTCTTTAATTAAAATATTAGAAACAGAATGAAAATCTTTTAAAATTCCATTTTAAACAATTTCTATTTCGTCGGACCAAATACAAATTGTGTTTTGGAAAATCTGAATCTGGCCGACCAAATAAAGATCTCCTTTCAAATAGTAATAAATTGTAAATAACAATCTACCATTAATAAGAAAAATATTAAAAACGAAGTAATAAATCTTTTAAAATTATTTTAAACAATTTCTATTTCGTCGGACCAAATACAAATGGTATCTTAGAAAATATTAATATAGTCTGCCGACCAAATAGTGATCCCTTTTCAAATAGTTATAGATTGCAAATAATTATATAACAATCTACCATTAATAAGAAAATATTAAAAACAAAGTAATAAATCTTTTAAAATTATTTTAAACAATTTCTATTTCGTCGGACCAAATACATGGTGTTTTAGAAAATCTGAATCTGGCCGACGAAATAAAAATCCCTTTCAAATTGTACATAATTTTCTAACAATTAATCATTAATAATAGTTTTTTTAATTAAAATATTAGAAACGGAATGAAAATCTTTTAAAATTCTGCGGTCCATCTAGAGTATAAGTTATCCACCCTATCGAAAGCTCTGAAGAAACTTTTTTATTCTTATTTAGATCGGGCTGAAATTTGATGACTTTTATTGTACATATGTTTTCTAAATATTCTGTAAATAGGCACGATTGGTTGAATAGAAATCGATTTAGAGCATTTTCAAAAAAGTTAATTTCCAAAATAAACTGATCAC
>JAUYWI010058546.1:0-16340 GCA_034780595.1 Parotoplana pacifica | reverse complement strand
GAAGAAGCTATTGACAAAAAAGTACTTTGAAGCCTGTTTTTTTATTAAAGGGCACTCACGCTGTCAAAGCAGGTCCTGGCCAAATAAGATTATTAAGAGAATCATTATCTATTTATAAATGCGCATTTTGTGAGATTTTGCTGCTACTGATTTTATTTCATTCATTTTTCCTATTTTTAAATAGCAGTCACAGCATTTTGTATAGTCCAACAGAAATTAATAGCAGCACAAGTAACAAAATGGCATAGCAAAAAGCTATTTTTCCAATATTTGAATCTGAACTATGTTTTATGGTTATTTGACAACATAAAAGCTTAGCTACCAGATATAAACTTTTATTTTGATATGGTTTAGTAATTATTGCTAGGAACATCAATATTGCATAGCAACAAGGAACTTTTGTAAATTTATCTCGCGTAGCTAGTATTTTAATTACATTTCACCATATGAAACATTATCTAGTTCAAATCAGATGGCACCAATCTGCACTGCTGTGGTCGATACAATAGCACGCCATCCATGCCTATTTGCTACCAGATGATCTGCAGCTTTGAGACCTTGCCCCGTCCATTTCTTTACATGTTGAATCCATGATATTGTCGATCTCCCTTGACGTCGTCTTCCTTCCATGGTTCCTTCTATTATTCATTTTCCCATTTTATCTCATTATGTGACCAAATAAGCGCATCTTTCTGATTACCACAGATCTTATAAGCATCATCTCAGTCCAGATGTTTTCCAAAATCCATAGATTTGTTCTCCTCTCAATCCATGATACACGCTTCTGATCATTCTTAGTCATTGCCCATGACTCACAGCCGTATGAAGCAATTGCAAAGGAAGTCGCTTGCAGAAGCCTGACTTTCAGTTTTATGCTTACTCTTCTGCGTTTTCAAATCTTACTCATTTTCTCAACTGTACTTCGTACCATTTCCAATCGTCTGCTACCGCTAGAGTTGATCAATGAACCTAAAAATACGAACTCATATACCTCTCCCCATCAAGCTTGAACTCACTGTAGTCTGTCTGGTTCCTGTCTAAACCATAATCTTTGTCGTCTTAGTATTAAGTAGAGTACCTTTCTTTGAGTAGTAGCAAGAGTTTGTTTTATTGTTTCCAAGTAATGTAGTGTCATCAGCATAACAAATTTTAAGGTTCTTTGAGCCACCAATATTTATCCGTCCTTCATGTTCTTCAATGATTTCATGATGATGACTTCTGTATAAATGTTATAAATTCTTGGTGAAATGAATGACGCAGCTCTGGTTTACTCTGCAACCAATTTCAAACCAGTCTGTATCTCCATCATCTGTTCTAACGGCAGTTTCTTAATTTTTGTAGATGTTCTGGGAGGCCCATACCTTGTATATCCTGCCACAGTTGCTCATGACATACACAGTTTTGCATAATCTATTAAACATATGTACCAGGATGCATTATGTTCCCGGCACTTTTCTATGTTAACTATTTGCTCTCGTGTTCCTTTGCCTTCCACAAAACCCGACTGTTCTTCAGACTTTTCTTGCTCATATTTTATTTTCATTTGACCATTAGCATAACTTTTTCTCATGTGTGTAATTAGGCTAATCGTTTGAACATTCTTTCAACCGGTACGAACATCGATCTACACCAATCTCTAGGCCACTCTTCTCTTTCCAATATCATTCTACACAACCTCCACAGAATATCGATACCTTCATCACCAGATGCCTTCCACATCTCAATATGAATGTCGTCAATTCCTGGTGACTTTCCATTGTTTATCCTCTTCAGTGCCCATTCTCTTTCAACCTAAAAGTGGAGTTTCTTTTTCAACCTCATTATATCGTGAGATTGAAGTTTGATTTCGTTGATCACCGCTCTATACAACTTTGTACATTATTCCACCCATTTTTCTTAATATCTTAACGACTTTTAAGAGGAATTATATTACAGTCGACTTATTAATAATTTTCTAGTTTTTGTTGTGCATCTATTAAATTCTTTTAGGGTCTAACCGCCGCCCCACCCCCATCCTTTCTTGGGTAGAGATATCTCTGCTTATGTTTTTGCAAGGACAACAAAGGATTAACACAGAAGGACAGTTGGTTCATAAAATGGAAAAACATGAACAAGATAGGAATAAGTCACTGGTCAATGATATCTTTCATTTGATTGTTGAATGACTATTACTTTATCTTTATTGTTTTTGGATAATAAGAAATGTTTTCCTTATTTTCCTTTTTCTCATTTTAAATGATTTTCTTTTTGGTTTTAGGAATCTGTAGCAAAACGTCATGATGTAGGTTATTAGATATTGTACTTTTTTTGTTTTATCATATGTGCTGGTAATGATTGTATATGGTGACCCATCAATCATCTAGGATGGTCTCATTAAATCAACGTAAATTGTTTTCTAAAAGATAATTTAGTGAAATATGAGGCGTTTATAGAAATACCTTCACATTTGGTATAACCTTATCCACAGAGTCAATATTAGGGTGTGAATATTAGTTACGTTGATATTTTAAAAGCATAAGTCTATCATTAGTATTCCTTAGGCAATCTCTTTATCATTAGTATTTATCAGGTAATTCTATATCATTAGTATTTAGTAGGTAATTCTATATCATTAGTATTTAGTAGGTAATCTCTATATCATTAGTATTTAGTAGGTAATTATACATCATTAGTATTCATTAGGTAATCTCTATTATCATTAGTATTCAGTAGATAATCTCTATTATATCATTAGTATTCAGTAGATAATCGCTATATCATTAGTATTCAGTAGGCAATTTCTATTATCATTAGTATTCAGTAGATAATGTCTATATCATTAGTATTCAGTAGGTAATCTCTATATCATTAGTATTCAGTAGATAATCTCTATATCATTAATATTCAGTAGATAATGTCTATATCATTAGTATTCAGTAGGTAATCTCTATATCATTAATATTCAGTAGGTAATCTCTATATCATTTGTATTCAGTAGATGATCTCTATATCATTAGTATTCATTTGGTAATCTCTATATCATTAGTATTCAGTAGGTAATCTATATTATCATTAGTATTCAGTAGATAATCTCTATATCATTAGTATTCATTTGGTAATCTCTATATCATTAGTATTCAGTAGGTAATCTCTATATCATTAGTATTCAGTATATAATCTCTATATCATTAGTAATTATTTGGTAATCTCTATATCATTATTATGCAGTAGGTAATATCTATATCATTAGTATTCAGTAGGTAATCTCTATATCATTAGTATTACAGTAGGTAATCTCTATATATTAGTATTCAGTAGGTAATTCTATATCATTAGTATTCAGTAGGTAATCTCTATTATCATTAGTATTCAGTAGATGATCTCTATATCATTAGTATTCAGTATATAATCTCTATAACATTAGTATTCATTTGGTAATCTCTATATGATTAGTATTCATTAGGTAATCTCTATATCATTTGTATTCATAAGGTAATTTCAATATTATTAGTATTCATTTGGTAATCTCTATATCATTAGTATTCAGTAGCTAATTCTATATCATTAGTATTCAGTAGGTAATTCTAGATGATTAGTATTCAGTAGGTAATCTCTATATGATTAGTATTCAGTAGATAATCTCTATAGCATTAGTATTCAGTAGATAATCTCTATATCATTAGTATTCAGTAGGTAATTCTATATCATTAGTATTTAGACACCACCGAAGAAAAAATGGGACTAGCAAAAATTGAAAAATGATCGCATTAAAACTAACTATTCTAATCAAGCTGATCAATAGTTAAACAATATTGATCAGGAAAATGCAGTAATATCAACAATATGTACAAAAGGGACAAAGCGACTTAATATATCTTTTAACAGAAGAAATGGAAACGCAAGACAGAAGAACTAAAATAAAGGGAAAAAATGGAATTCTCTTAACAAATAAGGATGATATAAGAGTATTGAATCGGTGGAAGACATACATACATAGAAGAACTTTACAACAAAACGAATAAACCTCCGCAATACGATCTTCAACTAGAAGAAGAAGAAACTGTCAATGACGACTTCAGGGGACCATCAATATTACAATGTGAAGTTGAAGAAGCTGTTAAACATATTAATATCAAGAAAGCAGAAGCAACGGATGGAATACCAGCAGAACCATCGAATATGATAATGGACTTTACATATGCTTCATTGATTTAAGAAGGCATTTGTCACAGGGTAAATTGGAAATCACTAATGGAAACACTCACACATTTAAGAATTGACTGGAAGGACAGACTCCTCATTGAAGATCTCCACCTAAATCAGAAAACAATAATTAAAATAGACAATCAAGAAACAAAACAAGCAACAATTGGACAAGGAGTAAGACAAGGATACCTACTTTCACCGCTGTTATTATTCTCGATCGATATACACAGAATATATGGTGATAGAAGCAATTGACCACATACAAGATGAAATAACTAAAGAAGTGCGATTCGTAGACGATCAAGCATTGATAGCTGACTCAGTAAAAGGATTACAAAACCTTGTGTACAGCTTAAATAGAAAAGCTAAAGAATTTAACATTGAAGATAAACATAAAGAAGATAAAGGTAATACGAGTTTCAATAAATGGGCAGAATCAAATAAACATTACACTTAACAATCAACAAGTTGAACATGTGAAAATCGTCAAATACCTTGGAGCAATTATAACATCAGATGGAAGGTGCAGTAACGAAATACGCGCAAGAATTGCAATGGCCAAAACGGCATTTATAAGTAGAAGAGAATTACTAACAAAAACATTACAACTAGAAATTAATAAGAAAATCGTAAAGACAATTCTATGGAGTATAGCAATATATGGAACGGAAAACCTGGACATTGAAAGAAAACGACCAGAAGAAAATTGAAGCACTAGAAAAGTGGATTTGGAGAACAATGCAAGAGCAAATATGGAAAGACATAAAGACAAATCGAGAAGTACTACAACAAATCAGAAGAATTGGATTGGACATAAAATACGTGGAGAAGGAAAACCAAGAAACGGGATGTTAGAAGAATTCAAACCAAACACCTATAGAGCATTGAACGACCGGATAGCAAACCAAGAAGGATGGAGAAAGTGGTTGCCATAGAATTGAACTTGCCTAATAAATGATACGGCAGAACACACTATACAGAGTATTCAGTGGGTAAATCTCTATATCATTAGTATTCAGTAGATAAGCTCTCTATTATGAGTTAACCTTCTTATTAATTTTCACCCAATTGTTTTTTTTATTTTATATATAAAGACCACATTTGATGCAAAAGATAAAGTAAGATATTGAGAATTTTACATTTTATAATTGTTACAGAAAGGGTATTTACATAGTTGTTTTGAGGTTGCCCTTTGTTATGGAAGATTTTCTCGAAATATAGCATACAAATAAAGTAAAGACAGAAGAATCTCCAACTTTTCTAATACAAAAAATAATGATTGATTTATGTTTTATTATAGAAAGGGACACACTTACGATTTGGAAATCATAAAGTTTTCTAATAAAAACTAATAATTGATTATGTTTTATTATAGAGAAGGACCATATTCCGATTTCGAAATAATAAAGTAAGATAATAAGAATTTTAAATTTTCTGAAAGACTACTATATTGCTGTTTTATAGAGAGGAGGCCCTTTCTTATGGAAGATTTTCTCGCAATTTCTTATCAAAATATACTCACTAATTTTCACATTAAAAAAATATACGATTTGGTAATGGAAAACTAGAGAGAAAATTTTGTTGGCTCTTCTTTACGAGTAATCATTTTAAAAGATAATCAGTTTCTTCGTTTTGTAAATGTTACAAACATTTTTAGCTGCATCATTAGAGGAAAACAACAAGATTTAAAAAATATACGCATAGTTCACACGATTTTAATATTTATTTTATTCAAAAATTGTCAGATATATGACATTTCTGAAAATGGCACACATAAATGACAAATTTATTATTGTATGGAAGCTAGGAAAGATACTGATTTTCCTATTGATTTTTCAATATTTCATTTGACAGAATTTGTATACTAAAATTGTGGAAGGCAGAACATTTTCAATAATAAGGTGATAACAAACAAATTATGTAGTTTATCATTTAAAAAAATTAAAGTTCAAACGTTTTCGACATTAGAAAATATCTTTATGAAGAAAATTAATTTAAGTGAAAATCTCTTGTGCCATAGGTTTTACAGTTCTTGCATAGTACATGCGGTTAAAATTTCTAATTGTTACAGAAAGAATAATTAGTTGTTTTGAGATGGCCCTTTCTTATGGAAGATTTTCTCGGAATATAGCATGCAAATAAATACATACTAATTTTGCTATTTAAAGATATACGATTTGGAAATGGAAAATCGGATAGAAAAATGTGAGGACTCTTGTTTACCCAAATTTCCATGTATAAATAACAATTTTAAAGATTGTCAATTTGTGCTTTTTGACAAGACACAGTTTCCTGCTGCAATCTTAACTGCATCATTCAAGAAATACAATTAGGAATAATAAGGTGATAACAAACAAATTATGGAGCTTATCATTAAAAGAAATTAAAGTTCACACTTTTTCGACATTAGAAAATATCCTAATGAGGAAAATTAATTAAAGTCAAGGTCTCTTGTGCCATAGGTTTTACAGTTCTTGCATTGTACCTACATGCGGTTAAAACAGAAGCGGGCGTTGCAGAGGTATTATTTTAAGGACACCTTGATTTGTTCTTTAAAATTGTCTGTTTCTCGTTCATTTATTTAGACTATGAATGCGCATTTTAATAATAAAAATATAGCAGGCATCAAATAAATATCTATTCCAATGCAAATCTGCACATCGGGTTATGTGTTTTTTTAAATTTCAAATTTTGTAATACAAAAATGTAATATTATGATATCGTTTTCCATAAAATGTTTTTACAATTTGAAATATAAATGAAATTTTCATATTTTTAATAAGATTTTTTTGGAAACATTTTTTTATGCCATTCAATATTAAGAAATTTAATAAAACAAAAATAAATTACAATTTTATTATAGGAAACTTTAATATTTATTACTTTCAATTAGTAAAAGTACGAATTATTGTTCACGATTTGTTGAGAACTAGTATTCAGAACGTCTCTTTAAGTATTATTATATTACAGTCGACTTATTAAGAGTTTTCTTGTTTTTGCTGTGCACCTGAGCTATTTGTTTTGGAAGGACAACAAAGGATTAACAAAGAGGGACAGGTTATTCTTAAAATGAAAAAAACATGAACAAGATAGGAATCATTCACTGGTCAATGATATCTTTCATTTAACTGTTGAATGACGAGAGTACTTTATCTTTTTCGTATTCTGATAATAAGATTTTTTTCTTATTTTACTTTTACTCATTTGGAATGATTTTCTTTTTGGTTTTAGGAATCTGTAGACAAACGTCGCACTGTAGGTTATTATTTTATCTTACATGTTGGTAATGATTGTATATGGTGGCCCAAACAGTGATTCCCTTTAAAAGTAAAACTTATTTGAAAGCCCTGGCTGATGGGAAAGAGCAATAATTGTCTTGAAAAACTTCTTTCCATATTTCTGAACAAACTCATATTACAACTAAATAGGTCTAACTGATATAGATTCAAAATTCTGATCTAGAATATTTTATTGAATTTTAATGCCGCCGAATTATCCGGGTTTATTCTTCTGGGACACTTTGTAGTATGGACCCGTTTGTACTGCTCTGCCCACCCGAAACAAGAATATGATATTAAGAGCTTTAGCAATCATCTAGCTAGGGTGAATTACTATTTTAAAATAGAGGACGATTAGAAAATTATCGCATACAAATTCTGAAAAGTACGGAAACATTATTGTATGGAAACTAGGAGACATACTGATTTTACTTGACTTTTAAATTTTGTGATAAAACTTTTGTATTATACATTCTATTTGAATTTTGTTATATGCCTACTAAATATAAATCTGCTTATATTTCAGAAACGCCCTTTCCACCCATATATGGTAATAATAATTTATTCTTTTATAAAAGCGTCGCGTCTATTATAGGAAACATTCCACAACGCTGACATAACATAATTACAAAATAGAAATACAAAAGGAAAATAACTCGTGAATATACAATAAATTTAAGATGAGAGTGTGAGATTAGAAAAGTTAAATTTTAAGTTGAACAAATGAGTTTTAAGTTCAGTTTTAAAAGTATTAATGTCATCAAGACTACGAATATGTAAGGGAAATTTATTCCAAACAGTTGAAGCCGCAACGGCAAACGCACAAGAACTAAACGTTTTAAATTTATGTTTGGGGTACATTGAGAACCCGATAGTTGTTGCGAATTTGGTACCTTTCATGGCGACGCATTGTGAGCATGTAAGATATACTTCGGTGAAAATCCATTAATTGACTTGTGAACAAAGTCAAAGTTTGAATATGATCCTGGATTTTACTGGGAGCCAGTGAAGGGTGATAACTGCAGGTGAGATCGGCTCAAACGTTTTGATACCCATAATGACACGAACTGAAGCATTTGCACACGTTGGAGTTTAGGAATTAGACTGTCTGGTAGGCCGTAGAGTATATCATTGCAGTAATCAAGATGGCTAGTGACGAATGCGTGTATGAGTTTCTCAGCAGCAGCTCTGCTGAGAAAAGGCCAAATTCTTCTAATATTACGCATATGACAGAAAGAAGTTCTGAAAACTTTGGTGACATGGTCTTTTAGTTGCATGTTTTGATCAAGGATAGCACCAAGATTCCGGACTGAAGAGACAGGTGAAATAAGGTCCTGTCCGACTTGCATTTCAAGAATTGTAACTTTGATGAGTTGTGACCTATTCCCAACTAGCATGAATTCTGATTTAGTATCATTAATTTTCAATTTATTATGTAGCATCCAATAACAAACTTTCTTAATGCAGTTTTCGATATGAATAAGTGCATCATTGTGATCATCTGTATTAGTGTGGAAGGCATAGTAAATTTGGTGATCATCGGAATAGCCATGTTCAAAATTTAGGTCACGCTCAATTACTTTGAAGACGGGCGCAGCGTAAATAGTGAAGAGGACAGGGCCTATACAGGAGCCTTGAGGAACACCAAACTTCAAATTTTGAGGCTCAGACTGTACTCCGTTGAGTATGATGCACTGTGTTCGTTCATCTAAATTAGTTCTAAACCAATCAAGCCCTGAAGAGAAGATACCAATGTCTTCCAGTGATTTCAACATAATGGTCTTATCTGTAGTGTCGAAAGCTACACTGGGTAGATGAGAACCGCAAAGTGGTCTACCATTATTTTCTGTGGGATATTATATTTTTCTCCCATTCTTAAAAAAATCAAATCTTACAATGACCTACTCAAACTTTCGTCCTGTCAGTAATCTACCTAAGTATGTTAGGGTGCAGACAAAAATTCGTAAATTAAATATATTCGTACATAATTTATTTTTCGTATATAGAAATTCGTATAGAAAATCTCGTATGCAAATGTTCGTAAAATATATTCCTCGTTTATAATATATTCTTAAATTAATTTATTAGTACATAAATTTTCGCCTATAAAAAATCGTATTTAAAATACAATTGTTTAAATGCTAAAATGTGCGCTTTATTTATTTATTTTTCTACTGCAAGCATTAAATGTTTCAGTCATACATACGAGTAGTTGGTTTATATTTCTATGTTAATTAATGTTATTCTTTATTTCAAACATAGATACCTACTTTAAGTGATGTTTTATTTTGATGAGAAAATACACAATTCTGTAAAAATAATTCTTTATCAATAAATATTTACTAATTAATACTGTCATTAAAATACGCACTTTATACGAATAATTCCAAACAAATTTTTCTATACGAATTTATTATTACGAATTTGTTTATTTTGCGAATTTTTGCTATGAACCTTATAATAGATACAGTATTTAGATGTTTTCTATCACAAACTAGTAATTCGGACATTTCTTTTTTTAGAAATACTGAATCTATCGATAATGATGAAGTAAGGCTCTATTATTCCAAATCGAATCCTAGATATATTCCAACTTTTTACATTATTGCTGATAATTTGTTTTTCATATAGCAAACGCTGGTTTTTGTTTTCTTATTTAATAAAACAGTTATTTTAATAAAGCTGAATAGTAGGTATATCATTTTGACATTACATATTTTAGATAATGAATTTGAAATTGATAGATTTTTGGATTGTAGTTTAGTATTTTTACAAACATTGGTTTTTGGACAAATTTGGTATCATATTCAGTATTCTAATTACAATTTTATAAAGATTTCATCAATGATTCTATTTTATTTTAGCGTTGTAGAATTCATCAAACCAAAAAATAATTTGTTAAATAATGTTTATCAAATGGACAATTATATAATACAATCATGAACTCTTTTTCGTGTTTTTTTTTGAATGAAGGAAGACTTTACGTTTTTGTATACCTGCCGGTTGACTTCGTGGGGGGAGTTGGTACTTTCGACCTATGGACCGATGTGGCTGAAATGTCAGAATATTCATACTTCCCCGAGTTAAACAATTAAAATTTGAATTAATACTTTTTCAAAATAATATTAATTATCGATGGTTTTTGCTAAAATGTATTGTCTTATCAAAATTACAAAAATGTTACTAAAATTAAATACATCTTTGCTAATTTTTCTTACGGATCTTTTAATGTAAAATTTTTATCTTCGCATGAAGACCCTCTGAAAAAGTGAAGTTTGTCCAAAATTGGCAAAATGTCAATATTGAAGTCAAAATGATTAATTGATCAATATAAATTGGTGATACAATGTGTTCAAAATGTCCTTACCGTTTTGCACGATACTTTATACATAAACTTTTTAGGCTAATAGCCACCCACCCCGACAGAAAATTATGAACTATTTATTGATCTATGTTCATTTAATATTCACATAAATTGAAAATGTCTAGTCAAATTAATCAGCAGCAGCATCATTGCATCTCTGAATTCTTTTCGAAAAAAAAAACATATATAAAGGAATGTTTTGCAATTCTTTCTCAACTTTTATTCCAAGAGCAATAATATTGGGTGGATCACACACTTGACTATGAACATACGCCCAGAGGCCATTCAGCATGTCCTCTTCTTCCGAACCATCTTCCAGGAAGAGATTCATCCCAAATGTTTCTTGTATTTTCACAAAACTGACTAGAAGCCCATTGTTTTTATAAGCCAGTAGTTTGTCGATAAGACATTTCTAATAAGTATTCAATCAATAAACAGTTTATAATGTAAAATTTGAGTACTTAATGTTTGTCTTAAAACGGCTAGGACATTCGTACTAACAGACGGCAATCTAACAAACTATTATTACTCGATCATTTCTCTTATATCTATTGATTCCCATTTACGAAAATAAATACGCTTACTTATGTAGGTACTTACTTACTTACTTACTCTACTGTAAACAATGTTATTTTTTAACTGAGTAATTTTTGACACAAACATTTTCATAATTGTTTTCAATCAATATTTTTAAATTACATTTTCAACATTGTTTAGACAATTGCCCGGCAACAATTCTCTAGAGTTAAAAGAAAACAATATTCAATACGTTTTTGTAAATTAATTACAGAAATAAAATTATAAAAACTTGTCTTTCAGATTATCATCCAAAATGGTTTATTACCAGCTTATATTAACTTTCTAAATCTGTTTTAATGGTTTATGATTGAATTCAATCACAAAAATAGAATTTTAAGAATTCCATTTTTGATGCATCATTCAAGCCAAGCAGGGCCCAAACTCAGTGGATCTTAATTTCAGACTTTGGGTAAATTTATGAAGTGCGTATCATGCTAAATTTGAAGATATTCTAAAGAATTATTCTTAATTTTTGAATAAACACTTTTCTTATCTAAATATTATATGATTTTCAGAAACCGCCCAAATTTGGGAACAAACATCATAACATTTTTGGGGTGAATATTTTTTCTAAAAGGTCAATTAATATTCTTTTTCTATGACAAAATTTAAAAAATTCAAAAAGGTTTGACTCTTATATTGCACCCTATCTATGGACAAAATGAATATTATCAAAAACTCAGGATACGAGTATATGTTATACATTGAAGTGTTTGTGATATATCTACCAAATATTAGTCATTTTCATCAATATTTCACTTCAGAATGGATTTTTTTTTTAAAAAGTGCCTTTTGGCATTTTGTCCCAAAATCTATTTTTTCAGAGAGTCATCAGGTGCCCTTGGGTGGGTCACAGGTCAAAACGTTTAGATTAATGGTAAAGCACCAACTTTATTAATAATCACTTGTAGTTTGAGCTCCAGGTCCAAACATATCTTCAGGTTGAGCTGATAAATCAAAACACCAAATTGCAATATTTGAACTAAAACTACTATAATGTTATATAAAACATATAAACTTAACTGACATTATTTCGATTCATTTGGTTGTTGAATTTGAAAACCAGAATATTTGATTTCTTTATTTTTATGTTGAAGTTTTAATATTTCATCTGTTGGTGGTAAACCATAACTATCAAAATAACATATTTTTAAATTATTTTTATATACTGCTGACCAATGTACACCTTTCTGATCTGATTTGTGTAAATTGACTAGGGCGAAATATTTATTTTTAGATTTTAATATATTTATTGCATCTCTCATGAGAATATAACATGGTTTAATTTTTAATTTAGTGCAATAGTCAATTAACCCTGACAAAAGGTTGGCTTGCAGATCAACCCAAGAACTCGAGCACAATTGCAGAACACTACCGGTTTCAACTTGTTAGGGATCGTCAGGTGAACATAGGAAATTGCCGAAGCCAAGCTCATACTACTTGAAAAGTAGCGAGCCTAGGAGTTCTAGAATCCAATCACACCAACATAAAGAAAGCAAAAGCGATTTTGCATATTAAGCCAATAAACAAAATAGTGCATTAATCAATTAGTCAATTAACCCTGACAAAAGGTTGGCTTGCAGATCATCCCAAAGACTCTAGCACAATTTCAGAGCTCCTAGGCTCGCTACTTTTCAGGTAGTATGAGCTTGGGTTCGGCAATTTCCTCAGTTCACCTGACGATCCCTAACAAGGGGTGAAACCGGGAGTGTTCTGGAATTGTGCCAGAGTCCTTGGTATGATCTGCAAGCCAACCTTTTGTCAGGGTTAATTGACTATTGCACTATATTTTTTAATTGTTTAGCGTATTTATTTAATTGAAAATTGTTTATTGTATAAGAACCAAACTCGTTTTCAAATTTTGAAAATATCAAATTTTTAATGGGGAAATGATGAATGTGATATTCTTTGAAAAAAGGTGTCATGTGATATGAAAATCGGTTTTGAGGTTAGGTGATATGAATGAGGTCATGTGATATTCTTGGAAAAATCCCAAGGTGACATGTGATCTATTGAGTGGAAAATCCCCAAGGTGTCACGTGATAATCATAAGTCAGTCAATTAAATCACGTGCGGAATTTTATTAATTAGGCCATAGGTCACGTGATGAATCATAAGTCGGTCAATGAGTGACATGTGATTTTGTTGGGTGATTTTAAGGTTTCGGATATGCTGCGCCGAAGGAGCGGGATATTCGAAAGCTATTATACTACTATTGGGCAATGTGAGAAGGGCTACCTACTCTTCTGTTCCGTTGCTTTGACCCATAAAATCTTATTTCGCAATGAGCGGGTATGTGGCCCGACTAGACTAGAATGAAGTGAGAGAGAATTATTTTTTGTAAAAAAATATGATCAATCTATGGTAAGTATAAAACGAGGTTGATCATAATTTGAATTAGGGAGCCCTGTTTTTAGGTTAAACAAAAGTTTGCAATCGTAGAATCCAGCTGTCGCCCATCGATTTGTTTATAATGGCCGTCTTTATACAAGAAAATACAACTTTCAGACGTTTTGTTGATATTATCCCCCTCTTAGCCATATTTAATCGTACTCATCTTAATTAACAATTCATTTATAAAATTGGTCAGTCTAATATTCCCTTTTTAGATACTCGTGATAAATTTCCAAAAGATTTTTTAGATACCTAATGTAAAAAAGTGTAATGATCTATAAATCAATATTTAGTGCTATTCGCTTAAACATCAAAGCATTCTGTCCCTTAAATTGGAAAGTAGGTATTCTTTATGTTTTTAAATTAGATCACTGGTTAGAAGTAGAAATGCTTCGGGTGGTGCATTAGAAAATATGGTATTTAAGAGGAATAATAAAGAAACAGGTATACTTTGATAAAAATATACTACTTATCTATATTACTCGCAAATGATAGCCCAGGACAGCTGTTGGTCCCATTATTTCCCTTGAGGTCCCGTTATTTCCCTTGAGGTCCCGTTATTTCCCTTGAGGTCCCTTAATTCCCTTGAGGTCCCGTTATCTCCCTTGTGGTCCCGTGATTTCCCTTGAGGTCCCGTTATCTCCATTGTGGTCCCGTTATCTCCCTTGAGGTCCCGTTATCTCCCTTGAGGTTCCATTATTTCCCTTGTGGTCCTGATATTTCCCTGATATCCCGTGATTTCCCTCTCTCTCAGGTTTGACCTCGTCTGCCAGTACGCCCCAACTCAAGACTGCGTCCTCTGTGAATGGAAGCTGTGCGCTGTCGCAGAGCAGTTGCCCGCGCGCCACTCTCAACGGCCTGGTTACCAGTGGCAATGTGAAGAAGACCCCCTCCAAGGTAGGTCGGGTCCGCTGATTGCATGCAGAGCTCCTCCTCTGTCACTAGAGTGTCTTTGTGTTCTTTGCAGACCCGTTCTGGTGGCAGCCCTGCCCTCGCCAAGACCGGTCTCAATCTGCCCAAGATCTGTCTCAAGCGCGTTCACTCGGACACCTGGGCCTCCAAATTGACGACAGACGCTGCCAAGCGACACCAACAAGCGCTGGTGGAGACCAAGAAGCAGGTGGGACACATTCTCGTATAGCGAACAATTATTTGTTATTTATATCAAAATTAGGATAAATTACAATATTGTTCTTGTTTTTCAGTCAATATCTCTGAAACCAAGCGATGTGGCGCCCACAAATATTTTATGGGCTACTAGGAATGTGTACCCCGTCTACCAGGAAAACAACATATTTTCAAGGTCACAGGGAGCCAACTTATGACGTCATAGACAACTTTTAGCCAGAAATATGCGAACATAGTCTAAAATTGAGCCTAGACAGGAATGGCCACTTGTGAACGTTGTAGAATTGAAGCAGATACATCTTCCGGTACCAATGCTTCCTGGGGGTTCAATAGGTCAGCGCCTGTGGGTCCAGAATGGTTCTGAGAGGTGCTGGGAGCTCTTTTGACAGGTCGTTGGGGCCCAGTGTATGGCTCCAAACGGTCCAATGTCATTGTCGGATTCTGACGCTTTGTCCACCGCGTTAGCCAGCTTCTGGACCTGGTGAAGTAGCTCTCTGTAGCCTTCAGACCAGGGTGGGGTACTTTGAGTGATCCTCGGACCAAGCGTGAGGCTCCCATCTGCTCCAAATCCAATTTGGATCGCTTTACTGCCTTTGTTTGGTGTTGCCAAGGTCGGTCCCCAAAGATGTCCACACTGGGTCCGAGAACAACACACTGAATCGATATCCTTCTTCTTATCAATCAATGCACACTCATTGGACAAGAAAAGGACCAATCAGAAGCCAGCATTTGCATTTAAGCATTCAGCAGATGGACCACTTTGGAGCTGACCTCCAGGAAGCATTGGTGTCAGCTTCCATTCCTGGCTAGGTTCAATTTTAGACTATGTTCGCATATTTCTGGCTAAAACTTGTCTATGACGTCATAAGTTGACGCCATGTGACCTTGAAAATATATTGTTTTCCTGGTAGACGGGGTACATGTATTCCTAATAGCCCTTAAAACATTTGTCGGTGCGGTTTTTAGAGATAATAACTGATTAACGTGTACAGTAGCGGTCATTTTGCAAATACGCCTACGCAAAAATGCTCTCGATACTGACAGAGGGCTAGAAGGTGGGCAATGTGGGGGGCATCTATATTTTGTAGATATGATGTCCAGAAGATTACGGCCTGAATAACTATCGGAAAAAAACCTACTCTGTATTTTATTATAAAAATTATGATTAAATGCAATACTACTTCAAGTAATGTGTGCCACGGTCGATTTGGTGTTTTTTTTTTTTACTTTGGCTATAAAAGTTCATATTTGGCCAAAGGAAATGCAAATTTCTTTCCTGCTTTTTTGTAGGCATCAAATCACGAAATAAAAAAGCCCCGACTGGAAGATTGCAAGCCTGCCTCCTCGTCTTCTCCCTTCCGACTTCTGGACTATCCACTCACCTCTGAAGAAGAATAGGAAGAAGAAGAACA
>JAUYWI010058535.1:0-16342 GCA_034780595.1 Parotoplana pacifica | reverse complement strand
ACGTCCATCTTTCCACTCGAACTGTGAACAGAAGGCCGAATATGCTGATGCTATAGCGCTGTTCCACCTCTTCTTCTAACAAATCGACGCTGCCTTGACATCACAAGATGCAGAGGACTTTAGTCTGAAAAGAACACAAGCCTCCATTGTTCTTCTGTCCAGTCTTGATGATCAAGAGCCCAGCGTAGGCTTAGGAGTTAACTAGATAATAATGAGAGTCATCTTCGGCAGGCAGGAAGATGTGTTGATTATGCTAAGATACGAAAACGTGATATACATATAATAAAACTGAAATAAATATATTATTTTATTTTTAGGGGCGGCGTTTCTTTTGACCGTATAAAATTCAAACAGAACCATAAATCGAACATAATGCTATTATTTCTCATATTTATGCTCACCTGTTCAAAAAGAATCCAGATGCAATCGACTCATAAGGATTTGATCGCGTTCTGGCAGCTAGCAGCTCTCTTTCGCCCATATCATCAAAAACAGTCTATATTAGAAAATACACAATTTCATTTGGTGAGGGGCAGAAATCTACAGCAGTAAAATAGCACATTTTGTCTGTCTAGTCCGGGAGCCAAGGAGGTTTTATTTATAATATCGCGACTCAAAGGTTTGATAGATTTATTACATCATAGTGTATGTGTATGTAAATACAAGCTCAGAAAGGTAAGACCCAAGTTACCGTTATGATTTGTATATTCTGTGGTCCCTCAGAGGGGTCACTCAATATATTTATCCTATGCATCGGTGACAAAAGTTCCTTTAAAATGTACACTACAGATGTCTAAAATATCATTAAATTTTCTGAAAGTTACAATTATTTGGTTAATCGAAACTAACATTTTGATACACCCTACAGATAAAACTAAAACTATCAAAAATGTTAGCTTCGATTAACCAAATGATAAGGAACTTTCAGAAAATATTTATGATATTTTCCGACATCTGTGGTGTAAATTTGAATTGAAACGAAGCAACTTTTTTCACCGATATTTTTCAGCATAGGAAAAATACAATGAGTGACCTCTTTGAGTTCGTACAGGATTAACAAATCATAACTGCACAACTTAAGACTTACTTTTGGGAGCTTGTGATCACATGTACTATGAGATAATAAAACTATCAAACCGTTGGGACACGATTTTATGATTAAAACCCTCTCAGCTCCCGGACTAGTTGTAATAATACAATGTTACGTCACAGTAAAATACGAAAATAAGATTTTGTAAACGAGTTGAAAATATTTGTATATATCAACACACTTTCTTCAAACAAATGAAATTAATAAAAAACTTAAACTACAAAAACAAAAACTTAGTCAATAGGTGTTACGTTGCAACTAGAGATAGCAACCCTCATAAAGGTCACACAAAAAATAGCGAATTTATTTTATCAAAATTATAATTCTTCCAACAGAAATAGCTCGAATTTTTAGAAATGTCTCCTTCTAATGTGATATACGTACATGATGATAAACCTACATTTTGTGGAAATTAAAACAAACTAGAGTGTAAAACTTATTCATTTGACCTAAAAGTTGTAAACATGTTCTGCTGGAAACCCCCAGTACCCATGTCCTAATGGTACGACAGTTAAGGCTCCACCCTCTTCAGGATCTATGTTGGCTTTAAAAATTTAGTTTGTCAGAAGTTGTGGGTATTGAAAAGAAATTCAATGTCAATTAGTTGCAGCACTGGAAAGCAAATTTAACGTCCCATAGCACTGCAATTTAAGCCCCACGTCCACGAAAAAGTGTAGTCTCGCACTTTACTCCCACCCATGTCCAACATGAATTATTTTTGAAATTGTAAGTTGTCCAAAAACTTCGATACAAATTAAAAAGTAATAAAAATCGAATTTTGTGGTTCCGTTTTTCGAGGCTATTATTCTACAGCCAAAGTTCTCGTTTGCTTGCTGTTTGATGATTTTAGAACCCTTGTCCAAATCATATGTTGCTGCAACCCCATCAAAAGTGCAGTAGATTACGGCTTAAATAAAAAAATAATTTTAAAAATAGAATTTTATGAGTTTCTTTTTCGATTAAGTGCCACTCCGTAGAGGCTGTTATAGTACACCAAGTTTTATGATTTATGTTCTTTGATGTCCCTAAACCCAAGTCAAGATTGTATAATGTTGCCGGTGGGGGCTCCGTCGTCACAGCCCCCCCAAAATGTGGCTGGCTCTAGTCACCAAGATACAAAATCCGATTTTTTGTTTGTCTTGTGTTAGCCAGATAAATTTTATACACACACTCATTTCAGTATCGTGGGTAGCTAACTTCATGCACGATTTAAGGATATGACAATTATACCAAGTGCAGATTCGTCTGAAAAGTGTTCGAACAAATCCAATTGTGATAATCGAAGTTGAAATTTTAAACGCTTCGTAGAGGATGTTTTACTGCATCTACAACCCCCTTTCAAAGTAACCGTAACAGTATAAAAAAGTGAATAAAAGTTAGCAAAATATTGTTTCCAAACAAATTTCACAAATATTTTCTGGATCAATATTTTTTGATGACATTTTCTATTATTGTGCCTTGCCATCTGCCTAAACAATGGAGAAAATTTCATTTAAAGAATATTGTGGAATTCGTTTGGAAACAATATTTTGCTGACTTTTATTCACATTTTTATACTGTTACGGTTACTTTTGAAAGGGGGTTGTATTTTGAATTGTGTTCTTTTATTAGATGAGCCTTAGTCAATGTTTTTTGGAGTAGCCGCAGCACCAATGCCGTACAATAATTTGAAAGTGTCCATTTAGGCGGTTTTATGGCCTAAAAAATAGGTTGCCGGTTTTACTGGAATTGTGCAAAATGTTGGTTGCTTCGAACTCTTTGAAGGGTTTTCTATAACTTGTGCCTAATGTTAGTTTTCTCGGTGTTACGGTCTTTAAGAAACAACGGGCTCAGAAAATGTTTTCGAATAATGACGAAGAAAAGACTCTGGTGCATGCCAGTAGCATCTTCCTGACTTAAAATATGCTCTCTCACATAAGCAATATTCTCCTCAGTACGGGCTGGACGTGGGCGACCTGACCCTTGAACTGTGGCAGCAGTACCATTACTGTTCACCTTCTTAAAGACATGGTCTAAACCACCCCGACCAGTTTTTATTGGGAAATTCACGCAACATTCGACGAGCGGACCAGCCTTGTTGTGGTAAGTTTTGAATGAGAATAATGTCTTCCCTGCTGTATGAAGGCATGGTACTATGTAAAATTACAGGAGGTAATTCGATTGAACTTATTGTAGTGAATGAACTGGAGTGTGTCGAGTGAATAGAAATCAAGAAGATTAGAGATCAGTTAAGACCATAGATTCAATAACCCAGTGTGACGAGTGAATAGAAATCATCATCGGTGTATAATTTGAACATGACGTAATTTTCAGGTGAACATTCAGAACCTGTTAAAGCTATTACAACTGAACTTCATATTTTATTGTCAAATATGAAGGCGAAACAACCATGAAAAATTTCAAATTATTTAGTTATGTTTTACAGAGCCTATTGAATTCTGAATAGAGTGGCTTGGTTTTTTCGGCACACCTGGTACATTAGATCATTCTATGATCAGCTGAACAATATAGAAGTAAATTGAAACTTAATTACAGTTGTATTCAATGACCTGTGCTTATCCATACCTTACACTGGAGCATATCTTGAAGAACATCGGGCTCACAAAACCAGGTTTCACTATCGAGCGCTGTCTTTGGCGGCCCAACCACACACCATTGTTTCAACTCTTCCTGGCCAATATTATCCTCTCTCCTGCCAACCCTTTGCAACCAGTTGACCGTGGCATCCATGTCAGCGCTTGCCTTGTCTTTTCCCTCCGACCATTCCACCTGGGGCATAATTTACATGGATGCTTGACACAAACCAATACAATAATAATTTCAAAGAGAAATAGAAACTGCCTCTAAACCAGATATTTAATACTGACTTGAAGTGAAAAATAAAATAGAAAAAATGGCTGATCATGATTGATGACGTAACAATATTTTTTTCATATTCCTGTATTAAACTATAAATTTACGCTATGACAGAATTACCTTGAGAAAATTGATTTATTTTTATAGATTAAAGATGAACATGACGTAGAACTACTACCTACTCAACATTTGAACACACGCCACCATGGAACGGTTGCTTGCCCAATGTGCTAGCTATCCACTAGGCCATTGAAATTATTTCAATACGAAAATACGTTTTTGAACTAGTACATAGTGTGATCACAAAACTACGCAACTCAAGAAAAAAATATGTTGAAATGTAAACATTACTCTGTGCAGAACTTTGCTTGTCATTAGTGGTGGAAAAGTTGTGATATTAATGGTTTTATAGATCACGCAAACATCTTGCAGCGCTTTTTCTTGAGTTGCGTATTTTATGATCATCCTGTGTAGAACTTATAGAACAAATGAAATCTTTGGCCAGACTATGTTTGACACAGAAAATGTACAATATTTGGAATCCATACTCACAGCAAATTTCTGTTAACCAAACTGTAGATTTTGACTAAAATACGTTGCTAATTTACATAAATGAATTGGGTGGTTTTTTTTCTATAACAATTTAAAAAAATATTACAACACAATTGCCAACTAAAAACACGGTAACTGGTAGTTACGATGTTTTTACTTGGTAAAAGTAGATACCGCGTTTACATTTGAAAATAAAGACGCGAGTTGTAGATACGATGTTTTAAAAGCAATTAGCTTGTTAATTGTAAGTAGTATAAGTTTTTATATAATAAAATAAGATATAATTGAGCAAAAAAAATCAATTTATGAAAATTTGCAAATACGGCGTTCTTCATTTAGAGGGCAGAATTTCCCTAAGAAGAATTCGGATTCACCAGTGCTATTCAACGTTCAGCTTCCCTCTACCTACCCGGGGGCCTCCAGTAACTTTGTCCGTTCCAAATCCCAGACCACGCCGGCTCTGTTGCGTACTTTCCTCAATCGGAGCAACGATTCCTTGTCCACGAGCTCCCAGACCCTGGCCCGGAGCCCAACCAGTGCTGCGCTGAAAATAATTTATTGAAAACATAAAACATAACTTTACTGCTAAAGTAATGCCGTTAATGACAATAAAATATCAGGCTGTAAAAACAAGTGTGAGACACCAATTTATCTAAATTATAGACAGTAATTTCCAGAAACCTAAACAGAAATTACTATCCCCGAATAACAACATACCTGAACTTTATTGAACAACCTACTAGATAATTAAGTTATAAATCAAACTACTTAATAATGCAAACGCTTACCAACATTTTCCAAGCCTTATTCCCAGATTCATTCTAACAGAGAAATAAAAAGTCAATATTTAATATTATGTTTAATTTCACATATTATAGAGAATTCAGTTATTCAGACATTCAACATTACCTGTTGTGCTGAGCTGTCGTCATTTGTACCTTGTAAAGTGGAGCTGGAATTATCATTGAAGGCTGTCAGACACTAAAAATAATAATTTAAGTTATATGTAGAATAAATTAGTTAACCACCATACTACTGCTGACGTGATGAGTAACAAACATGTTAAATTACTAGTCACTCCAAAATAGAAGAAGCCAGCATGAAAAAAAGAATAAAAACGAAGGAGCGGATGACATGCCATCTCAATTACTGAACACACTTGGACCAACTACATAACAACAGCTTACAGAAATCTACAATGACATGTACAACACGGGAACATGGTCAAATGATTTCTACAAATCAATTATACATAATATCATTAAAGAAACCTACAGCAACTGAATGTTCAGACCATAGAACACTCAGCCTAATATCATAATGTGCGTCGAAAATAATGCTCAGTGATTGGAGACAAAGACCCAACAATTACATAGAAGTAGATGAGAACCAGCGAAGCCATAGAAACAATGCAAACAACCATAGAAAAAAAGCATAGAACACAACTTTGGTAAAGCGCTGGACTTAGTGAATTGGAAAATACTCATGGAAACACTCAAAAGAATAGGAATTGACTGGAAAGACCGAAGACAGTTAGATACCTATTAAGTTCATCGATTATAAAATTCAACACAAGTGAATAATAACACGTTTCAGCCAATCACAAACTAACACAATAGTTACACTATCACTATCTATTACAAACACAAGCTGGTTAATTTATGAAATTTAATAAATTAAGTTGCGATGCACTGCAATGACAGACTATCTCAGCAACAAAGGGTCTTTACTGTAGAACATTATTGGCAAACTAGAAACGCTGCATGAGTAATGGAGGCATGGCCATATGAATTTCCAGATCCACCAGCACACCGAAAAACCGTTTATAACATCAGAGACCGATTCCACCAAACTGGTAGTGTTGGTGTCATGAAACGTACAGAAAGACCAGTATCAGTCAACACAGCTGCAAATGCTCAACTTGTCGCCACATCATTGCAGCAGCGTCCTTTTAAAAGCGCCAAGTGTTGAACTCGGCATTCATCGCTCATCTTTATTACAAAACATTCTGCGCAAAAATGGTTATCAATCGTACCATCCACATTTGGTGCATGAATTAATAGAAGAGGATCCCGATCGCCGATTACAAATGTGTGGTATCAAACTGTCGGACTAATTATTGGTCACCCTGTATATAACAATATAAGGTATATTTTTTGCATTTCTAATTTTTTGTATTTTTGTCATTTATTTTAATAGAAGTGCTTTAATGTCAAGTCTAACACCCACATATTTTTGGAAAAAAGACATAAAAATTAAAATCCCTAGTATCCAATAGGCAATTGCCTTGTCGTCAAACCATTTGGGTAATACGGCATGCCCTGAGGTTCAATGACTTTCTATTAATTAGATACAAACAAATTTTATTAGAATTTTAAAGATATGTGAAGATGGGTCAATTGCTTAAAACTCACCACAGATTTTCTGGATGAATCCTTGTACTCAGGAGAAAAGGTATTGAAAGACGCTTGACTATTTGGAAAGAATGCTGCAGTTGGAGACTAAAAAAGCAGAAATATGTAAAAAGTATTTGGCTGAAAATAATTTAGCAAAAAAACAAAAACATTTCCGTCAAAACTAATTCTGGGTAAACCTTAGTTTTATAAAAAATATTTTTTTGATGACGAAATGAGATAACTCTGTAAAAATAGTATTAAGCTCTAATATTGAGCCCACATTATATGATACTTGATGGTGATTGTCATCGCTGGAATCAACAGAATAACGATGTTCAAGTTTCAATGGTGAATCATCTGAATCAGTATGGTCGTCATAAGAATATCGAGGCTGATAGGAAAAAAAGAAATAAAAAAATCGTTTAGAAGTAATTTTGATTATACTATCAGTACCTATAACGACCATAATAGCATATGTATACATTAAATTTACTTTGTACTCTTCAGAATCATCCGAAGCAAAAGATTGTTGCTTAGAAATTTTGAATAATGGTTCCCCACTTTCCGATATCTCTGACTCTTGACTTAGATGACGTTTTGCAGGCAAACCATACTACAAAGAAAGTGTATGCCAACTTATTCATTGAAATCCAATTATCTAAATAGAAATAATATACCACATGTACCATATAATATAATGTGTATACCTTGTAATCCACATCTTCATACTCATCATCTTTACTTGTACTCATTTTTGAATAGCTAAAAAAATTTCAATCAAGTAATATTTATATAGTAAACAAACTAAAAATCCTAAAAAATGTGAGTCTGAAAGTGGGCATATACTTTTTTCTCAACAGACTAACTATTTCTGATAAAAATACACATGATTCCTCCTACACAATCTATAACTTCAAATAACAATCAATATACCTCTAAGTGTTTCCACGTTTTCACAATATGGAATGCAATTTCCGCAACATACACCTATAAGTAAAACAATATAAGTACCGATGCATTTATTCGCAACAACATAGATTGCATACTCAAGGTATTTTAAACAACCAGTTTTAATTTTGAGAATGTACTTCAAAACAATTAATTTTTTGACTTTGCAGTACAACAACTGGTCTTATCATACTGAAACAATCTTTGCTAGAAGTAGGTATCATCACAAAGTGTATGAACAAAAAAATAGACAACAATATTCTGTTCCATGAACTCATATTTTAGCAAATCAGGTAGATTATTTTTTTTAGCAATTTACTTAGAATGTCTGAAAATTTCCATAAAATGTGATATGATAGAAAATTGAACGGTAGAATACAAATATTTTGAGAAAAAAATTGGGAATTTCCAATACACGAACTTAAAACTATGAAACTCAATAAGAAAATATGCAAGTTGATTGTGTGATGTATAAAAACATTGACATCATAAATCTTAAAGGATGAGATCAATAAGTCAATAAAAAGCAAAGTTGGGTATTGACTAAATTTTAAATTGCAACATAGTTGCATAGCTTTATGATCATCCTATATAAACTATATAGGGACTTTCCAACACCCTGATACACCATTTTGTATCACAAATCATTCTGCTTTCATGTATCTCAAGACAATGACATTAATAAATTACCCTAATACCATGTCATTCTTAAAAAATATTACGTACTGTATAGGCGCCAAAACTATATGGAATAACCAACAACTTCACAACTAAAGTTCCTGACTATAAAGTTCACTAACAGTGCCAACTGGTGTTGAATATTCACAAATAACAATTGATGAACAATTTGATGTAACACAAAGATTTTGATTAATAAACTACATTGGACTTCAAATGAAGATGAAGAAACAGTTACCTATAAAATACATTACAAAATTAAAAGATTATCTAAGGAGAGCTTTTAATTCAAAAATAAATTAAAGAATTTTGGTTAATGCTACAACACCTATCATGGTCAATTTGGTAATTTTTGCCCCTAGAAAAATATTATGAGAATCAAACAAATGAAATGAACTGAAATCAGTGATAAATGCAATAAACAAAATAATTAAATAATATGAAAAATGTTTATTTCAAATATCGAACTATACAAATCAATTACCTAATATGTACAATGATGTTATATTTCTAGAAGCATAATACTACATATAATCCTTGGTACAATAATTGCTATGAATTTACCGAATCACACAAACATATTATATAGAGAAGCACAATTTGATCATAAACAAAGTTTGATGCTTGCAACAACAACAAAATTTATTCATCTCTTTGACAAATCAACCTTCATGAAGGACTGCTCTTAAAAGCCATTTAATTTCATCTATTGTCGAGAAAGAAAAGTCCAAATCAACTTAATCTTTTGAGGATACAAATTTACCAATAACAAAAAAAGAGGAATCTGCTCATGCAGCATAATAATAAAATATGTATAATTGACCAGGGACTCAATTAGGTTGTCTGAAAGGCTTTACAATAAATCTCTTCCTTAGAGATAAGACTAGGATGGTTTGACATAGTACACTTTGAAAGAGACCCACAAGGAGGTTATGCATATATGGTTTATTTTGTTTTTTGTCACTGACTTTCCATGCAAACAGTCTTCTAGTCTTAATGAACCTTCATGTTACCTAGCCAAGAAAAAGCTCAATAAACCCAGTGATAGAATCAATCTACTCACTGCACTTGAATCTCCTCATCACTAATATGCAGAAAGTCAACATAATGTAATGCAAAAAACTTCCTCTTAGAGGAAATGGACATATTCTGTATCTTCATTTATCAATTGAATGGACAATATTTGTTACAAAACCGGCACATACAATGCATTTTATTTTTCTTTAAGTAATAGAGATCTGTTTGTTTTCTGTGATAATTATAATTTAGTCTAATCTAATTTTCCTTGTTAAAGCGAAGAAATTATATAAAACTGGAATACAGTTCTTTAATGTAATTAGCATGAAGGTTCCCCATAAATATTTACAAACATCACTGTGATGATTTAGTGCTTATCAAGGCTTTTTGTTCTTTGACGGCCCTCAATTCCATATCAGGAACGTATCGAAATTCTTCAAGTTCATTGTCAGGCTAAAAAAATACAAATAAATATATGAATATCTATTAATTGTAAAAGAAAGTCCAATAAATTTATATTCAGATTAACAAGTTCTCTGAGTACCAACTACATACAAAAGTGCATCTCTCTCATAATCTAAGATCGTTATTTTTTTCTCACAACACTTTCTACAATCTGAGGTGCTCTTTTACAGGGTTCTTACCTCAGATATAGTCAATTCCACACATTCAGGAAGATTGTGACGGAGAATTTCAAATGTAATTACAATGTCAGTTGACTTCAAACCAGACACCTTAAATTAGAAAATAGATTGCATGTTGGCTTTGTAAATGTCCATCACCAAAATCAACTGCTGTAAATGCTGTGTGTCATTGTATGTAATGCAAGCAATTCTATATGTAAATGTTGTACAGTGCTAAAAAACGAGCTGAGCATATAAAACTTATTTAGAAATATTTTTGAATTAATTGATACTCAAAGAAATATTTTTTAATTTCCCTCTGTTATAAACTTGAAACATATTATTTGAAAAACTTTTGGAACACCTTAGCAATGTTTTCAATACTATTAGAGAAATTCATACTATCTTTGCAATGACAATTCAACAGGTGACAGTGGCTTAAGTATACCTTAAATACCAACTTTATACAGGTGTGCATCAAAGATTCTAAAAAAATGTAATAAGAAACAACTCATTCTGAAATCTACTTTTAGTACAGTGTGATGTGTTGCTCTTTAGTTTTAGATGGTGTAAAAACCTTTACCATTCATCTTGATACTTTTTACTTTCTATTCATGACAATTCCCATTTTGAAAAACACAATGCCTTATACAGCAAAATACACTGCAAATACCATTAATTTATTTTGTTGGATTTCCTTTTAGTAAAATTGCATAAAATTGGAATAAATTGAAGCATTAGAATTATTACATCTCTAAATTTATTTTATTAACTTACAGCAACAATCCGATCATATTTGGAAAATGTAAATTCTTCTTTGAATTTTGTACTTTTGGGTTGATAATTAGTGACTTTCATTGTTTTTGCAGGAACTGGATAGCTGAAAAGTAAAACCTAACTGGTTAATATCTATGATAAGTGTAATATCTATCAAAGCAGTTTAAAATGACAAATCAAAAGCTAGCAGATGATCAAGTTACTGCCATCACAAAAGCCGATTCAAATAAAGTTCATTTCAAAAAGGGACAATGTTAAAATTATGTACTCTATTTTGACACTATTACTCCATTTCCCAAAAACTAATATTTTACAATTTGATTGTTGAATCAACAACATGAATAATTTAAAAATGGTATACTCACTTGTCACAGTCAAAACCTCTATTCAGGAAGAACTTGTGCAGATATTTTTCATATTTTTCTACAAGAACAAAATCATAGCCTCTCATCCTAAATAAAACTGTATCAAGGTAAGGAATTTCAGGTTTGATATCCTAAAAATAAATAAACATAAAGCAAATAGCTATGACCTGGCATGGTAACCACAGGGGTTCAAATATCTCCTAATATTGATGTACACCTCTGGATTATTTGCTAAGCTATGATAATTTAGAGTTTACAGTAATTCAAAGGTACACATCAATATATTATTGAAATAATCATCTGAATTGACATAAAAGTATAAGCATATTTCTCAAGTTAAATGTATTAGTAAAAAATATTACTTTGCTACTCTTTTAAATTACTTATTAGAATAAGTCAGAAAAATTGAGTGTGAAGTTAATGAACACAAAAATTGTGCTGTCAAAATACTTAGAAATAAATAGAGCAAAAATAAATACATAGATACATTAAAAATGAAACAAGTGGCAATATAATTTTAGAATTAAAATTAGTGTATTTCATTAATCACTCAAACAAATTACAGTTCAATTTAACAATCATTATTAAACCATTGTACATTTTGCTTAGAATAAAATTTAATATACTTTTCTGATACTTTAATGTCAATTTAGCTAGGAATTTATAACTTTATTGAGAATAAACCAGACTTACCAGATAAGGAGGTTCATATGCTGAGACATGTCTTTGAATTAGTGGACCACTAAAATAAAATGAAGCATTTTATTGCTGACTACAGGATGTTAAAATACTCGACAAATTTCAAATTCACAATAATTATTAGTATCATATAATATTAACATTGTTAAAGCATAAATTTCTGGACAATATAAAATTAATACACCCTTTATAGATTAAATCCATCCCATTTCTTTTGGAAAGAGACACAAAGACAAGATAACTAAGTTTTTAACTATGATCATATTTTAATTAAAGTTTTAAATAGCAGCTTACATAATGTATATGTAATTTAAATATACAGGGTGAGTCAAAAGTTCTTTTATCAGCAAATAATGTGACATAAATATGAAATATATTAACCAATTTAGCTAAAATTTAGTGGACAATTTTTCAATGATATTTCAATTAATTTAGATGATATCTTCTATATTTCTATTCAATTTTAAAATATGTTAGAAGAATTCAAACCAAACACCTATAGAGAATTGAAGGACTGGGCAGCAAACTGAGAAGGATGGAGAAAGTGGATGCCATAGAATTGAACCTGCCTAATAACTAATTCGACAGAATACACACTATATATTATCCTGCCAATTTTTTTCTCATTTTTTAAAAAGAGTTTGTGGGAAAAGAGAAATTTATTACACTACAAAAAAAATAATAGATAACTTGAATTACTATCAAGTAACAGGGTAATTTATCAAAATATGAAATATATTTGTCATTTTTAAGCTTGCTGCCAGACTACTGAATTTAATATCTAAACATTAGGATAGGTAATGGTTAGATCCTAATTACCATCCATTCTGCATTCCATGTTTATTATGCACCAGAGAAATATTAGGAAAGGCTTACCTATAGGTACCAGTGTAGGTTGATAAATGTATACCAAAGAAAACAATGATATTTTTTTCAATGAGTGCACTATTTTCACATAATTAGTCACATTCAAAGATTATAATATTTTATAATCCACTATAGGGACAATGCAATAAAAATCAATTTACCTCATCATTTGCTTTAAAATGAACAATGCTCTGTTGATAAATAGGTCTTTAGATAAAGAACTAAGAATTATAAAAAAGAACTAACATAATAATTCATATTTTATAATTTAACATGAAAAAAGTATAGTTATTACAACTGAAATATATAGACAACATATATATAGCAGCATTAACTAAACTTATTTTATACTGCTTTCAGCTTTTTTTCTTATGCAAACCTACATTTAAACATTATGAATGTGCCTTATAAGTCATTTTAATAATATGCCTTAATTGTTAGCAAAACCTTCATTCTGATAGGTAATAATTATTTACATTTTTCAGTGGGAAAGTTATATATATTTTTAAAACAACAAAAAAAGCCATGCCATTGCCAAGATATAAGAAACTCTATTTTTTTATTTCATAATTATTGGCATTACAATATATGGTCTGGAGGAATATGGTCATCTAATGTCCCATGCTGCATCCATTGTAGTTGATCCTAATCTTGAGTGGGACATTTGAATGAGTCAATGCTGCTTTCCCCTGTTTAAGGAAGCTATAGTCAATTCTATGTGGAATAAACATCCAAAGTTGACTGGCTTATTGATGTCACCAATGTACTTCCACTCAAATAATCCAACCACACTATTGAGTCTATTGATGTTACTGCACAACCCACTAGACTTTTCAAGCTTGATTTGTTTCTAAAACTCACCTTTGATAATGGAAGCACTTGAGTTGTCTGTCTTAATGAAAGCAGTTTCTTCAAGTCTTTTTATACTTTGAAAGATTTATATGAAAGAATTAGTTGTAAATGCTCCATTTTACTTGACCTAGCAGTTAGTACTATCATCCAGTGGGCCTGAAGCTATTGTAGAATCATTCTACAATGTGATTTGACATCAACAATAATCAGGTGGTCTTGCTGATGATGTCCTATTTTGATGTGCTAAATTATCATGTGTGTTACCTCCTGTAACCCAGTGTGAATCATGATATCAAAAGCTGCTAATCTTTATATTGATTGCTGTGCTGAAAAGAACCTTAAGCTGCACCAAATATTATTTTCAATGACATTATCAGTGCTACAATTATACTATATCTAAGGTGGTATATTGCCTTAATAGTAATATAAGATGTTGCCCATTTTTGTTATAAAAATTGTTTCAGACCTTGTTGGGTGCAGTATAAATGAACAGAGCTGCCTGAAAATTTTCATAAATGTCACAAACCATACACAAAGATATAAATATGATGGACCATATGAACTGACAAAGTTTAAGGCCTAAAACAATTTTTTAATTGTTAACCATATCATTTACTGGGTATTCATTAATTAAAGAATGGCTGCTCTGTACATACAAAAGTCTGATTTCTATTGCACTGATTGGCTAACATGCTACTTTCATAAGAACAAAGCAGCCATTCTTCAATTAATGAATACCCCTTTAGTCTTCTACAGATAAACAATGATGTATCTTCTGCTGGGCTCATAATTTTCAACAATAAGTTTCTATTGTTACTATAGAGTAAGATTGATACTGTTTTCTTATATTACTTACAACAATAAAATTATTTAAGTATATTATATATAGCCTATATTCTGTACAGTGGTTTTAATTTTATGTAACTATAATATGACTATGTACATATCATTTTAGATGCAATTGTACTTGATTTTATGCTACTTTTTATGTATTTATATTATTTTAATTGAGGTTAATATAAGGCCAGCTAAATATTTGATGAATGGTGCTATTTTGAATCCAGTTTTTCTCAACTTTTTCATAATTATCACTTTTAGTGATTAAACTAATTTTATATTTTGATTTTTATAGTATTTTTTGGCTGGTATTCATAGCATTTTGGCACAAGAAAGCCTGGATAAACTAGCTCAGCACAGAGAATCCTCAGATAATCCCTTTTATTCAATTGTAGGTACATAATTGCCTGTGTCTCTTGCTGTTGCTAATCTCCAATAGGATTAAAGTTTATTGAACAATTTCATACATACAATATTTTATGTCAGTCACTAGTAGTGTACAACATAATTTAACAATGCCTCCTTACTTTATCTGATAAGTATGCCATGGTTTTGGAATTTTGAAAAGGGTTTAAATCATAGAAAAATCAGAACATATTGCATGCATTAGTTTCAAAACTAAAAAAAAAACAGGAACATATTGTTAAAGAATTCAAATTTTAGTTTTCAGTTTCAGCAAAAGTCAAAATTCCAGTGTCATTATCCTCCCCTTGATGAAATGCTACTCAACTGGTTTAAACAGGCCACAACAGATAATTTAGAGTGACTTAGTAGCTTGATCTTGCAACAACAAGTAATTAAGATGGCCAAAGAGGCAGCACTACCAGATTTCAATGAGTGCAGCATGGAGAGGATGGGGTGCTTCAATTTGAGATGTAAGAGAATGGTGAGTGTAAATTTCCTGAAATTCAAAAACAGTATAAAAGAAAACACATTTTTAATGTGGATGAGTGTGACTGATTTTGGAAGGTTCTCCTAAATTGCTGTCTGGCTTTCAAAAGCAAACCTGTAGTAGAGGGAAGCAATCAAAGGAATGAGTGACTGTATTTGTATGAGCCAGAGCTGAAGGAGAAAAGTTGCTTCTGTTAGTTATAGGAAAATCAGCAATGTCCAGAGCTTTCAAAGGCAGAAATGTCCAGTTCATTATGAGTACATTTGCCATACAGAAACTCAATTGTCAGATGAAAGCTGCTTCAAGAAGTATCACTAATATTACAGACAATTATCCAGTCCATCCTCTAGTTCCCAATCTAATGAACATCACACTATTTAATCTCCCTCCAAACACAACCAATGGATGCTGAAGTAATCTAAAATTCAAAATTTCACTACAAGGCTCCATTAGTGAACAAGCATCTTGAGTTGTTTAAATTAAGGTTACCATTCTTAATCCACCTTTGTCAGATTCATAGTGAAAAGTCATACTGGAAAAGACCTATATGAGAAGTTGTATATTAAAAAGTCATACAGAAAAAAATGTTAATGAAAAAGTCATATTAAAAAGTGTACTGTAAAATATTGATCTGAAATTTTGTTGTTGGATGAAGTAACCATTAACAATGTCTAAGTGAACAGAAATCATTTGTGAATTGCAAATACGAAATTCATAGCTGAATATAATAGTTTGTAGCTACTGACAGTCTAACTGAACAGAAATCACTACTTAAAGACATATACTGTATTACCATAGTTGAATTAAATTGTATAAAACTAAGTAAAAACTTATTAATATAACTAGATTCATTATGGCAGCACAAGTAACGTGTACCTTCAAATCTGTTAATA
>JAUYWI010058534.1:0-28492 GCA_034780595.1 Parotoplana pacifica | reverse complement strand
GATAAAATGACCCGAAGGTACCATAGAGTTGAATGTTAGTGTCACATACACAAAGTGTCAGAGTAAAAACCCTACATTAGCTTTGCTTGATTCCAACTTTTCTTTAACCAGTTAGTTAACAGGTAACTTCTACAAAGCATAAATTATTGTTTTTCATTGTTTAATAAACATTTTAATTCGTAGTACCAGTGTCGTTGAGCTGCCTGTATTCATTATATAAATTCCCAGCTGCTGGTGCTTCACTAAAAACTAATAGAATAGAGTAAAATCAAAAGAATTAAAAGTATATTATTAAACGTGGTATGTATATTATAAAACAAATGCATCATAGACTTATCCAGTTAGCTATTTACAAGTTTTCACAATTCAACAAAATCAGACAATTCTAAAATCTACAAGCACGAATTAAACTATATAAACCAGGGATGTACACATAAACATAGGCGTGTCTGTTTTTGTAGAATTTAATTTGTTTGAAAAACACTGTTTTTGCGGCATCATTAACTAATCCACATTGAAAATCACAGTACACATGTTGGTACCTATAGAAGTTAACCTTAAATACATAAAGTACCGGGTGTTTCAAATGACATAAACATAAATTATACACACACACAACGTAATATAGTCATTGTGACAGTTCAATGCTGCAATTTTACCTAAACCATGTTTGGTTTACTGAGAAAGTGGTGAAATATCATCTACAGTCACACAACTGGCACCACCATCAAATGACATAAAATTACCAAGTGGCTCTTCCTTGTGACTTATAGCCTAAAAAGAAGCAAAACAAAACTAAATTAGTGAGTAGTTATGTTTAAAAAGTACGTCAGATAATTTAAATGTGTAGAAATCATTACACTATGTACACAAATTTTGTTTAAAAAAAACTAAAATAAAGTAAAACACTGAAAAAATACTGTAAAATGATTAATAAGAATAAAATAAATGTGGTATATTACAGAGACATATATATTTATTTTATATTTGAGAAATATCTATCACAAAAGTTGATATTAATCTGCTTTTTAATTCAACTAGTACCTATTTGGTCTTTTACTAGATTATGGGTAAAGTGGCAGTAGATGACCAGTTAATGACCATTTAATCTGCCGGAGTTTAAATCAGTTTTATGTGTATTTACACATAAAACTGATTTAAACTCCGGCAGATTAAATGGTCATTAACTGGAATAAGTACAACACATTTAGAATTAAATGACAAGAACCGGAATAACTGGGAGTAGCAGTCCGGCATCAGTGGGTTTTCTGTAAACTGTTATTTCAAGTCCGTTTTGATTCCTAATCACGTTCACACCGATGAAAGGGAGGCCGTTATTGGTGGCTAATTCCATTGTGTATGAGATAGAAGGGTGAATGTTGTTGAGAAGCTCAAAGAAAGTATGTGCTGCTGTCTCATCTGGTATTATTGTAATAGAGTCATCCACGTATCGTTTGTAAAATTTCGGGATCATATTGAGAGATTCAATTCTTTTTTCAATAGAGCACATAAAAGCATCTGCCATAAGCGGACCGAGAGGCGACCCCATTGCAACGCCATCTATCTGCTGGAACAATATTATATGGTTTTAAAATGATTCCATTTTGAGTAGTATTCTCCTAATTGTAAAAATAGTTTTCTTTTCCATTTTCCATTTAATATTTTTAAAATTAATAATAGATAGTGCCTTATTTGTTTTATGTCTTAGGTACATTAAAACTAGAATTCTTATAATAATTTAGCTAAACAATGTAATTTTTAATGAGGTTGATTCCCCATTTTTGAGTGGATGTGGATTCAAAAAAGGCTTGTGACGTCGTCTGAGATGATTAGTGTATGACTTTCAAAAGCCTTTTATTTAATAAAGTAGGTCACGTTTCTATCTGTTGATAATACATTATACGGTCTTTTTGGGTTATTGTGGTATAATTACAAAAAATTACGAAAATATTTGGCTACATGTGCACTTAAAATCGATTTTTTAAACTACTAAACTATTTTAATGATAATTTTAAATGAATTTTGATCATCCACTAGTTCGTTCTATGTTTTAAGGGCTTTAAACCTATTAAAGGTTCTATAGTATGGCCAAAATGTAAAACTTTATAAGGTTGGACCCCCATTTTTGAATGGTTAAGGGTCCATAAATGGCCTGCGACATCATCAGGAGATTTTCTGGTAGACAATGGTCACATTTTATCTGTTGGTAATATATGTAGTATATAGTCATAAAATATTTAGTTTTGAGTAATTTCAATTTTTTTAACTTTTGGTACCCTGGTAGGCACCCTACCATTACAGTAACAAAAAAGGCGCACAAAGGATTCTTTGGGACGTATTTTGGGTAACACTACCGATACATTGGAACAACTATCCCATAAATGGTATTTCTGAACCAAAATTCTTGACCTCAAACCATAAATTGACTGAAATATGTGTACGTTTAAAGCCAACAACAGATTATATTAAAACTAGACAGACGGTTGTTTTACAACGCAATTTATTCATTTGACCTTGAAATTGCTGCTTGAAATCTCCAGTATCCATGTCCAAATAGTATTCTGTTAGTTACTTTAGTCATCCATAAAATCTGATTTTTCATAAGTTTTGCATTCTGTAAAGTAATTCAATGTTTAAACTGATTTTGGCACCACTGGAAAGCAAAGTTAAGGTCCTATAACGAAAAAGTGTAGACTTGCGCCTTAATCACCCATGTCCAACATGAGTTAGTTTTGAAACTGTAAGTTGTCCAAAAACTCCTATACAAATTGAAAGATATTAAAAATTAGAATTTTGTGGTTCCGTTTTTCGACTTCTATTGTCTTGCAAGACCATTTTCTCTTTTCTTTGTTGTTTAGTGTTCTTAGAACCCTTGTCCAAATCATATGTTGCCGGTGGGGGCAGTAGATTACGGCATATATTGAAAAATAGTTTAAAAAATGGAATTTTATGACCTTGATTTTTGATTATGTGCGTCTCGTAGAGGCTGTAATCCTACATCCATCAAGTTTTATTATTTTTGTTCTCAAATATCCCCCCATAAGTGGATGGCCATAGTCATTCAGATACAATATCCGACTTGTTTGGTTGTCTTGTACTAGCAAAATAAATACTATATATACTCATTTTGGTATAATGGGTAGCAAATTTCATGCATCTTTAGGGCTATGAAAGATATACCAAACGACTGATTCATTTGACTAATATTAGAAAAAATCCAATCGAAGTTGAAACTTTCATCGCTTCATAGAGGATGTTATACAGCACCAATTTTCATTCTTCTTCTACTAGGTGCTGCGTACTCAAATTTGGTGGGGTAGCCGCAGCGCGAAACCGTAAATTAATTAGAAAGTGCCCTTTTGTGTGGTATTATGTCTCACTTTACCGATAAAAGTTTGTTGGTTTTTCTGGATTTGTGTAAAGTGTAGGTAGTTTCACCAAAATTCAAAAACATTTGTGAACAGTTTGTAGGGTTTTCTATAATTTGCTCCTAATTTTAGCATTCTTGGTGTTATGGTCGTTGAGTTAACTCTTCCTTCAACAATTCTTTAGACCATAGATGGTCGAATGAATTACAATATATGTACAAATAATAATGTTCGTTGTGTTGCCTATCTTGTTAATTGTTGCCTGATTTCTATTTTATTAACTACAAATCAGCCGTATTTTACTTGCTCTATGGCTAAGCTCAAAGTCCTTATAATGTAATTTTGTTTGAGAAAAGAATTTTCAAATATTATGGTTGTTTGTGCTATATTTTTAAAAACAAATTAAATACCTATATCAAATTTCCATAGTTCAGCATTGATCTCCCATATTAAGTAGGTATAATGAGCATCTCTTTGATAGCTTATGTATCAGTGGCTCGATTTTTAACTGATAGGAATTTAACATAGAAAAGACAATATCATTGACCATCGCAATTGGATCCAAAATTTAAAAAATGATGAAGCATCTGCAATTGTTATTGCCTAAAAGGTCACCTAATTTTGTGAAAAAGTTTGGTGCTTTTATCATTCTTGAAACTAAATTTTGATTACATGGGTTAATTTAAAATTATTGAGTATGACAGCTACAAAATACTGGAAACTTTACTTTTTGTCATCGTCTCCAGCAACATATTCCATAGTTGTGGATGCTGCTTCATAATAAAATATTTTTTCTAATTTGCACAACGACAGTCAGTAAAAAATTGTGACAAGTGAATTTTTGACTCAATGTCACAGCCCTTGTCTTTAATAATTACCTAAGTTTAGTTTTTCTACGTCATTTTTCAGTGTCTTTATTTTCTCAGTATCCTAAAAATAAAAAAAACATGAAAAATATTTTTTTAAATGTTGACTAGCTTACTAACCACATATGTAAATCTGTATTGAATCAATATTTGTAAACGATAAATGATTGAAGCTCCCAGCACAATCTATATATATTTAGATGGATATTGAGGAATCATTTTTGCAGACTTCATGTAATAGTACAAAGGAAGCGGATTTGGGGAGAGCTTCAACCTCTTTGAATTATTTCAGCAAAAATTAGTTACATGCTCTGCATTGTCCAGCTTCACATAATCAATTTTCTTCGAATTGAGAATCAGTTTAGAACGTTTGTCTAAGGCACTTTCAACAGATCTACGAAGTTGTTCGCATTTTTCTATTGCTTCGAGGTTAGATGTCTAAAAAGTTAAAAGTAAAAATTTAGATTCGTAATTTAAATGTAGGTATATTTCTACCTCGTTATTTTTTTCAATAAACACAAAATATGGATATGATCCTTTTTATTTTAATGATTTAGGTCGAAACACACACACACACAAACAAATAATATATACATCATATATACATAATAAGCATACTTTTTGGAAAACTAGTTTCTTTATTTCAATTACAAAAAGTGATACCTATATATTCAAATTTAAATATATAGTTATAGATATCAACATTAACATTACAATCATTCCAGCAGTATACACATGTAGGTATAAATTTTACATAGAAAATGAAGTGTTAACATAGAAATCAGCATTTACATATTACTTAAGTATTAAGTTCAGGTTTTAAATGATTTTAAAAAATAAGATTCAATTAAGTTCGATTTAGATAGTGTAGAGTTTTTTTATGTAAGGCTATGGCATAACATTCATTATTACATTCTCTAAAGTCCTGTTAGAACCTAATATGGTGTATCTAGAATCGTTAGTGTGTTTTTGGGAAGATTAATCCGTTTAAGAAAAGGAAGACGTTTGTCCTTTGTAGATTTTATTACATTGCAAATTAACAATAAATAATATTATTACTTTCACAGTTTCATATGTCAAATTTTGGATAGGGTATAAATAGGTCTATTAGGTAATTTAATAATGGTGCCGGCAATCATTATTTTACAAGTTTTAGATCTAATATCTTACATTTTCTAATATACACATGTCTTTCTAGATTTCAAAAAGTTAAATACATTATTGCTACATATATAAGTGATGCGAATATTCTTTTTAGTGAACATATTCTTAGTTTGAGAGAAATTCTTCAGAGCTGATATGGTTTTTAATTGAAGTTATGGTTACATTGGAAAATCAGAGGATGAAATAGTCATTCTTTATTGTACTTATGTGGATGTATTTTTTTTGCAGACTGTCACCTGCGTTTTATTGTCAGTTGGTAATTGATATTATTTGCTGAACAGTATTCATTGTAGACGTAATATCTGATATAGAGTGGTGATGCATGGGATTGTGTAGTCAGAAGAATAAAGTTTTAGTTGCAAAATGGTTGTTAGTTCTTGATATCTTACAAGTGGTCAAAACGTTGTGACAGTCACCTAATAGATGGAGGGATGAAATAACCTCTATGTCATGAAATTGAACTGGCACAATTTCTAAATTAGCTAGGTAGTAAGTTTCATTGTCACCTAAAAGCCATTTGAGCATTGTCACCCTTTTTTTACTGGTGGTTTTGTGGGCAAAAATATGTGAAGGTTTTTGCCTTTTTGGAATTCCTCTACATGTCAATTCGGCTCCTTTTGGACAACCTCTTCTCTTCACTACAGTGGGAAAAAATAGTTCCCCTGAAATGAGAGCTGTAAATGAGTGCTTTGGCTTTGTTAAAGACATTGAAGGCAACTGATTGTCAACTGTAATGTTGCTTTTTATGAGCACACTCAAGTAATATAGAGTCCACAACACAAAAATTATTATACTGAGAGTTTTCATACAACTTCAATTCCTTAAATTCTTCATATGAAGAAAATCAAGTACCAACTGACCATATAGCTTCTTCAGTCATAATATTTACTATATAGAGATGAATGAAAAAGAATTTAATCTGAAATATATTTAAAGTTTTGATAATAAAAATAAAGGTAAAATACAAACATAATAAAAACTTTTCTCCATTGTTTAGGCAATATTAGAAAATTTCATTAAAAAATATTGATCCAGAAAATATCTTGCTGACTTTTATTCACTTTTTATACTGTTACGGTTACTAAGGTTTGTTCTTAAGTGCATTTGGAAAATGTTGTAAAATAATAAAGGTTAAAACTGAAAACAATATTAAGATAGGACCTAAACAGTAGGTCCTAGAGCATTTTGACAATGAAAAATGGATTCTTCAACTAATTCTAGGGTACAGAAGAAAATTTGGGCAGGGGTTCCCCTTAGTAAATGAATTATTCAAAAAATTTGTATTTTTTTAGGTTTGGCCATTTTTCAAAAAGGTCATCACTATTCGTCGAGAATCTCAATGAATAAAACTGATCACTATTCGTCGAGAATGAATTTCAATGAATAAAAAATACTACATTTTTGGATAAGTATCTTTCATAAGTAAAGAATATGTTTTTGATCTCTGATATGCAACCTAACACTTGCTATCCTGTTAAACATTATTCATTGAGAATGATTCTCGATGAATAAAACTGATCACTATTCATCGAGAATGATTCTTGATGAATAAAACTGATTACTATTTGCTAAGAATGAATTTTGATGAATAAAAAATATTAAACTTTTGGGTATCTTTCATAAATACAGAATATATTTTTGATCTCTGATATGCAACCTAATACTTGTTATCCTGTTAAACACTATTTATCGAGAATGATTCTCAATGAATAAAACTGATTACTATTTGTCGAGAATGGATTATTTTTTGTTTTATTGATTTCTAATTATATTAAACTTTTAAGTATACTTTAATGGAATCTTATTAAGCTATATATTATTTTTTTCTTCTATTTAACAGTTAAAATTTTTAATTCATTGTAAATCATTTTCCATAAATAGTATTAACTTTAATCATTGAAAATCATTCTCGATGAATAGTAATCAGTTTTATTTGTGGAGAATCATTCTCGACGAATAGAATTTACGTTTCTTTAAATGAAATTCATTACATTACAATTCATTGAAAATATCACTGAATAGAACCAATTACTATTTGTTTAAAATTATTTTCATTAATTAAACAAATAATAACTATTTGTTCCAGGTCTTTTTTTGAAATAATAGTTGTAGAGGGGAAAATTCTGGAACTTGGAAACTAGTCCACTATATTCCTCCCTCCCTGTAGTAATAGATTGAACTCTAAACCATACCTTTTGGAACTATCTTACTGATAGAATAATAATACCATTTACAATAAATATGAAAAAATAAATACACTTAATTAACTTACAGATTTATTTCTACATTAATTACTTTTGACTAATAGATTTGTTTTTATCTATGAATATTTATTATGTATAATTTTGTTTTTTTAATTATCAATGAAAATTTTACCTCAAATGATTGTGTTCACTACAAAAAAATAAATATCATTGAGATATTCCTTGATAAAATCATCTAGATGGAATTTATATACTTTTTTATAGATGTCTAAAAATGATTTCATGTAGATGTAGACATCTAATTCTAGAGGAAGTTCAAAGTAAACTGGATAAACTGATTAAGTTATATTTCTGGCAGTGAGATATGGCATAGGATCTGCATGTATAGTATATTCACAAGCAAGCAACTATGTATAACCAGATAGCATCATAAAGTATGTACTTACAACAGCATGGAATTGAAATTTTATCAATTTATTGAAAATCATAGATAAAAAAAATTGCTTACATAAACAGTATGCAATACTGTTGGATAAAATCTCTGAGCCAATCAAATCATTCTATGACTAATTACTTACTGGATAAACACAGTAGTTGTATAGTTATTCAGTTGTTAAACATGCCTAAACAAGCTCCTGTTGATTTACAAACAAAACAATTCATTTGCAAAAATGTTAAAGAAAACCCCAAATTAATTCAGCAAAAACTCTCTGAAAAATATTTTATTCCTCACACTATAATTCATGATATTTTATCAAATAGTGAAAAATTTATTAATTTAAATGAAACAGAACTGTCTGCAAATGTGAAATGAATTAGGCAACCAAAGCATTTAGAACTAAAATTTATTATTTGAATGGTTTGTGAAAAAATATGCTAACAATGTTACAATATCTGACAATTTTTTACATATTAAAGCAAAGCAACTAAGTGATCAATAGAAATTAATGGATATTTCAAATACAGCAAAAGTTGGATTCAAAAATCAAAAAGGAATATAGCAATATTCTATACCTGTGTGAAAGTGCATCAATAGATGAAAATAAAATTTCTTTAGCTTTATTTGAAATTAAAAATGAAATAAAGAACTATTCTCCAAAGGATGTATTTAACTGTGATGAAACCAGTTTATTTTATCAGATGATACCTAACAAAACATTGGTGCCTAAAAATGAAACACACACAAGTGTAAAAGAGAATAAAGTGCATATGACAGTTCTTCTAACTTGTAATCAAGATGGTTGAAAAAAATTGAAAATATTAGTCATTGGTTTAAAAATGTCAATATTCATTTATATTGTGATTATTTTTTCAACAAGAAGTCCTAGATGACAGCTGTTATTTTGAGAGTTTCTTGAGCAAACTTAATGCACAAATGACTCAGCAGAATCACCACATATTATTATAATGCCAAACTTCTTTTCTTTCTGCCAAACATGCCAACAAGAATCCAACCTTGTGATGCAGGCATAATAAATTTATTCAAATCACACTAATGGAGCCAGAATTGCAGCAATTAGTTCACTTAGCAGATGAAAACAAAAAAGCTGACATTATTTTGTATGAAACCATAAACTATAGCAACATTGCATGGCAGAATTTCAAGTTGCTGGAAGCATGTTGGTCTGGTATTACAAAGTGATATTGCTTTGGAAACCAAAGATGAAACTGAATCTCCTGAACAAGGAATATCCAATATCTTTGAGCATATTCAGCAGATTTTCAATATAGTGAATATTTCACTAATGACTCCAGTTGACTTTCTATCTATGGATAATTTAATTACTATCAAACAACAGGATGAAGATACAGAGCAAAATGAAATTGTAGAGGATGATGAATCCAACAAAGAAGCTGTAGAAATGATTTCAGCATCTAAAGCACTACCATCTCTCAAGATTGTTACTATTTTGTTACTATTTGTTACTATTTTGAGCAATCCAAAGAAGCAGCTCTTGATGACATAGATTCCTATGTCAATCTCAAGAAGTGAAATATGTATTTAAGACAAAAAGCTCACAATCAGTCAAAAATAACAGATTTCCTTAAATAAACAGTGAACATTTTTTGGCATTCATATGTATAGATATTTTTGTAGCTACATATAATTTTAAAAGTTTGATACATAATAAACTATTGTTTCTTAACATTGTATTCTGATTTCAATGCAAATTTGTTATAATGCCAAATTTGCTTACTGCCAAAAAATGTTCATAGGACAAATGGCAGCATTATATTGAGGGTAGACTATTAAAAAAATATAATTTTAGACAGACATATAACAATGCTATTTATATTTTAACATGTATACTATAATTAAATTTGTATAGTGAAACTATTGTAATTGTTAATTATATATGTTTTTTTAATTTTATTAACAGACAAAAGACTAATGATCTCAGTGTCACCAAGCTCAATAGCTTGAGCTAACCAAATTTTTAGGTACATACACTGGTTGATATAATAAATGATCCTTTAAGAAAATATTGTATATTTGCTATATAGAACCATTAGTTTGTATTAAAAAATAATTATGGAGTTAATTAAAATTAAAACAAAATATTTTATAAGATTTTGAAAGAGAATTTCTAAACTTTCATGTAATGAAAACCAAATTAAAAAATATTCATTATTAATGATGTGAGTGGACTTTAAACATTCAATATTCAGCCATACAAATTAATAGTCTCAAAAACGTTTATGTTATTTAATTATTTTTTCTGGATATTAAAACTTAGCAGTTCACTCACATAATTAATAATGAACATTTCTTAATTTGTTTTTCACTATATAAAAGTTTTTTTTTTCACAATCTTATAAAATATTTTATTTTAAGTTTACTATTGCTATGATTTTTAAGGTTCAAAACTTATCTTATCTAAGAAGTTCTTATATTATATCTACTTTAAAAATTGTAAAACATTTGGGTGACTCTTCCTCTTAATTTCTCACCTCACCTATATTGCTTCATCTTTGAATTACACTAGGAACTTACCAGATTTGATCCTCTGATGTTCTTAGTTCCCTCAAACCACAATTATTCTTGAAAAGTCATGCTTTCCTATTACAAATATATGAAACTTGTTTTTGCTTTACACTTTTGTATATCTACTTTTAATATGATTGTACTTTTATTTTTATCAGATGGCTAGTCAACCAGAGAAATTCACAATGAATGACTATGTTAAAATTGAAAAGATTGGTGAAGGTAAATGAATAGTTTGGAAATAATTAAATGTAAATATAAAAATAATGATCTTTAACAAACTAGCATTGGAGTTTACCAGAATACATTTTAATGGCTCAAAACACCCAGAAACACCCAGAAAGCTAAACTTAAGTGCAAATTATAGAAAACCCTTCAATGTATGCTGAGCAATTATTTTCATTTGGTGAAGCAACCTACATTTTTCTTAATTACAGGAAAATCAGCAAACTTTTTTCAGTAACATAAAACTGAAGAAAATACACTTTCCCAATTATACTTTGAGATTTGCACTGTAGCTACCCCACCAAATTTGACTGGCCCATCTAATAAAATAACAAAAATAGATGTAACAAAACATCCTCCATGAAGCATTTAAGGTTTTAACTTCTATCACAATTGGATTTGTTTGCATATTACTGAAATAAATCCACAGTGTGGTATAACTTGCATACAATTGGCTGGATCAAGACAATCTTAAATGTCTGATTTTGTATGTGGGTGACTATGGCCAGCCATATTTTACAGGAGTATAGGTTCTAGCAACATCAGAGTAGAATAACCTCTATGAACTAATAAAAGTCGAAAAATGGAGTAAAAATATTCAATTATTTAAAAAAAAATTAAGATTAGTATTGAAGTTTTTGGACAACCTATAGCTTCTTAAACTACTTATGTTAGGGGCCTGAGTGGCAGTATCCAATTTGGGCACATCAGCTTATTTTATAGTGGTAGGTACCTAATTAGTTTAATTAAAAAATTGGATTTTGGATATGGGTGACTAGAGCTATTCTAGATTTCTAGAGGGCTCTTAGACCGTAAATGGCAATACACAATTTGTACCTGGGTACTCTAAGGATCAGGCACAACACATTTGGAACATATGTTCAAATGAATCAATTTTACACTGTAAAACAACCACATGTCTAGTTTTTTCTAAATTTGATGAACAAACTTTATGATGCTGTTTGTTTCTAAACTTTACAAAAACAATGTTTTATTAATTTGGCATAATTTAAAGATCATGAAGTGTAAGTAAAGTCCTGCAAATTTCTGCTTTGTTAATACCATTAGGTTTTGTTATCCTCCCTCAAGAAAACCCTTAAATTATGTTTTAGATGATTTCTTGAAAGAACATAATTGAAAATTGTTTTATTTAAATAGAATGATAAAGGATACACAATTAAGCTGGCTAATTAGGCTTTATCTATTATTTCATTTTTAACTCTAAGCACCGCATTACTGTTGGGTGGTCTATACTGGTTTTAGACCTTGTCATTTTTTCTGCTAATTGGTATGAATGTATAACTTTATTATTATTCAGGAACATATGGAGTTGTTTATAAAGGACGAAACAAAAAGACAAACAGTTTAGTTGCTTTAAAGAAGATTCGATTGGAGAATGATGAAGAAGGTGTACCTTCTACTGCTATTCGAGAAATAGCCCTTCTCAAGGAATTGCAACATCCAAATATTGTGTGGTAGGTCCTTTATATTATCATTTATTGTTTTGCATTATAAAATATTTGAATGCACCCGAAAGATTTCCATGTTTAAATCCTGAAGTACTCAACTTCTGTTGTATAATCTATGATTCTATAACTTAGCTATTAGGCTGCATATACTGTATATAATGTATATACTTTTTTAAAACAATATTAAATTACGTAGGTATTTCATGATTTAGAAGTGGCATTTTGGACAAACCTATGCTATTGAAAATGTGTAAAGGATGTATTGTCATATTTGGTTTTAGTCTGCAACAAGTTCTAATGCAGGAAGGAAAACTCTATCTTGTGTTTGAGTTTCTCAGTATGGACTTCAAGAAATATCTAGACAGTTACAGCAAGGACACACTACTGAAACCGGAATTGATCAAGGTATGATATAGGAGTCACTAGAATGTTGGAAACCAAGTAATTTTTAGATCCTTTCTATTCAGTATTCACTAAATAATTTTTTTTTATAAATGAAATAATGAAAACATAAATCAAAGAAATTCTAAACCAAACATTCTATTCCCCCAAAGTCCGTACTCAGGTTAGAACCAGGAACCTCTGAGTCCTGATTGAGAGTGCAGTGTCCAACCACACGACCAGCGCTCTGTACAAAAGAAATAAAACATTTTTATACCCACATCAAACCACTGGAAATAGTCTGCTAGATTTGTTTTGGTACAGAAGCACAACTACTTATAAATGATCAGACAAATGAGAACATAGAAAGAACTTGTCACATACATTTACATCACTGAAAAGCAAAAAGTCTGGCTAAAATCGAAAATAATTATATTTTGTTGAAAATTTCATTGCTTACTTTGTTTGCAGAGTTTTACGTACCAGATTCTTCAAGGATTGCTTTTCTGCCATCTAAGACGGGTTGTGCATCGAGATCTCAAGCCTCAGAATATTCTCATCGATGGCAACAATGTGGTGAAGTTGGCTGATTTTGGTCTGGCCAGAGCCTTTGGCATCCCAGTTCGTGTACTCACACATGAAGTACGTATCCGATAATGTTGTACATAGTTTCTAGTTTTGGTATTTAAATAATAGAATTTGGAGGTAGAAATAAGTTTTTTTATCTTAGTTTTTACAAAGTATGTATTGTTGAAGAGAATAACTTAGAGAACTTAATTCTAGCAATTTAGACTAAATTCTAACTAATTTGGCAAGTTATTTGTTTTTTAATTACTTTCTTGACAATTTTGCCTTCCTCTATTGAATTCTAACCCTAGAGAAATTAATGATGTCAAGACTATTCAAAAATGTATTTTTATTGACAAGATATTAAATCAAGACAGTGATTAATTGTATAAGAAGCCACAGATAATACTTTAACCAGTTGCTCTTTGATTTGCTCTGGTTTCTCCTTTGTGAACTAGGAGGGTACCTTTCAAAGGGGTTAAATATTGTTAGAGGTTACAGAACAGAGAAGCAATATCTAAACTGTTTAGTAAAATGGTTCAGTGCATTGAAATCTGAACTAGGTAATAATTTGTTTTTTTCTAGCCAGTTATATCTATGGACAATACAACATTTCTCATTCATGTACATACTTCTAAAAAAATAATGATTAAGATATTTTGTTTTACCACTTTTATTGGAATGTTAGGCATTGCTATATTTCCCTACAGGTGGTTACCTTATGGTATCGGGCACCAGAAATTTTACTCGGTACTCAACGCTACTCTTGCGCCGTGGATATGTGGAGCGTGGGATGCATTTTCGCCGAGATGGCCACCAAACACGCGTTGTTCCACGGCGACTCAGAGATTGACCAGCTGTTCCGCGTGTTTCGCGTGCTGGGCACTCCTAATGAGTCCAACTGGCCTGGGGTGACCCAACTGCCCGACTACAAGCCCCATTTTCCCGTCTGGGACACCAATGTGCTCGCCAACGACATGAAGAATTATTTGGATGCCGAGGGAATTGATTTACTCAAGGTTAGTGCCATTATTTATTAATTTGTTAAGAGAAGTCACAATGAGTGGATGGGGTCAGTTTGATCCAAAAAGTGATATTCCCTCTATTATTGATTTTACAGAAATATTTTTTGTTACGATTTGTAGATGTTTCCATCCTATTAGTCTATAGTAAGTTCGATTTTGCTCTAATGGTCACCATTTTTTCAGACCTGCCAACCATCCTGGATTTTGAAGCTGTCCTGGTTTTAAAATTTTGGTGTCTAAAGAATATTTTTCACTGTTTTTTGTCATAGTTTATACATAGATAAAGCGTTTTCATCGTTTGTAAGGTAACATATATTATTCATATTGCCTCACATGTATTTTTGTAATCTAGTGAATATATTTTATAATTAAATTTTTTTAATAACCCACCAAAAATACTATTTTATACTCATTGAAAATTTATTAAGTAAAAACTATACGTCGTTGGCATATTTATATGTTGTAAAACCATTAAAAACGCTTATTTAAAGGTTTAAATCTTTAAAAAACGCCAGTGGTAGACCGCGGCCCCTTTAAAAAGCTTGGATAATGGAGTAAATATGCCCTTGATTTTCACTTTGTTAGGTTGGCAGGTATGTTTTTTATGGAAGTCTCTCTGATGATATGTCACAAAAAGAAAATAATATAAAAAATGTAACATTTAAAGATTGCTAAATTTAAAATATTTTATCTATACAGGTTCTTTATCACTGGCAATTTATTGAATTTTTCTAACCATCACCACATTGACCATACTGATAGAGAAAGAAATGTACAGGGTGGCCCATAAGTCCGTATCCTCAGTCGTAATTATTAAAAAAATTGCATTGTATAACTATATTTATTTACAAACAATAAAGTTTAATGTAGATAATTTCGGAAATTCCAAAGTTTATTTTAGGTAATTTTGTAAATTCCAAATAGATTTGTAAATTCCAACTCTACTGTATATAAATCGACAGATTATTGCACAAATTAACAGATTGCTTTCTTGATGGCTAATAATTGGACTGTCAATCAGAGAATTTTGATAATAAAAGAGTGGTATGCGACAATAAATATTGTTTTTGGTAACAGACCAAGAAGTCTTGAGCATTTACGTGAGGAAATTATATCTGCCTTTGCCACTTTTACTCCCGCCTTATGTGAATCAATTTGTTATTCAATACCCGACCGGTATCGAAAATGTATCAATGTGTCTGGTGGTCATTTTGAGCACTTGTCAACTTAATTGAACTTTACAGAGTTGCTAATTAAACTTTATTGTTTGTAAATAAATAGTTATACAGGGAACTTTATTGTTTGTAAATAAATAGTTATACATTATAATGTAAATTAAAAATGTTTTCATTATCTACGACTGGGGATACGGACTTATGGGCCACTCTGTATATTAGCTTGTGTTATAATACCATGCGCCCACAGTCACGTTACAATTTTGTGTTAGAATAACAGTCTGTCTGATAGGTGTTGCTATGGTAGCCTTATATTATTTCATCATACATTCTATCTGTGCATATTTTAATTCTACAGCGCAAATACTTTAATAAGTAGCATATAAGGTAGGTACTTGTGTACAAAGTTCAGTATGCAGAATATTTTATCAGGATCTGTCCATGAATAGCTATTAAATTTCATCTAATAATATTTTGTTATTTTCCTTTATAATAAACTATTTGTGAAGAATTTGGTTGCTTGCTATTACAAAATCAAACTGATTGAGAAGTTTTTACATTTAATTTTTTTCATAGTAGTCTTTACCGTCTGTTCGGGAAAGATGACTGTGAACTTAGACTTATGAATTGAATTCTAAAAATCCTTCAAAGGAAGAATGGTTAGAATTCATTGAACTCAAAATGCATGGCTCATGCAAAGCATATGAGGATTTTAGATTGTGGAGAATTTTGTTTATTAAGTGGTTTCCCAACGTTATCCAACTGTACTTTGATATATAAGCTTTACCAGAATGCTCATATTTAATCGGTTTTAAAGGATTTTTATGAAATGGATTATAAAAAAATAATAGATAAAATAAACGTCGATTTAGAGGACCTACAGATAAATGAGAATCACGAAGTAGGATTCGTACCCAGTCAATTTATGGGAAGTCGATTTCCTTATTTACGAAGCACTAGAATCCTCCAGTTACCCCTAAATTACCCTGTTTTCGCTCAGCTGACCGCAGATTTTCCCTACAACTGGGAGAAAACATTGGCACTAAAAATAAATAGGAATTTATAGAAAGTAAAGTAATATATTTGGTCTACAATGTATTTATTCTCAAGAGACGTGCTTATTTGCAGATAAATTCAATTACAGGATGTACAACATAGTAGCAGAAAAAGTACGTATACTAGTGACAAAAACAAAATGTGTGTAAACTGAAAATTGAAGAATACAAAAAACTAAACTAAACTATAATTTGTCGATATGAGACAAAATCATGACACAAGGACACTGGAAGCTCTGATCGAATTTAATCGCTTAACTCTAAAAATCGATAGAAAGATAGAAATATTTAGGTCGTAGACTACTAAAATAATTTTAATAGGCCCCGTTGTAGTGTAGGAACACAGAATGTTTCGTCAGAAATTGATATGGAATTAATGTATTAGCGGTTGATTGCATTTTCAGCAGTGCAAAAAAATATTTTATTTCAGTCAATAAAACCTATATCGAACTTTAAAATTGGAACACCCCTGTTTTATAAACACACATCTACAAAAAGTAATTTAGTTCAACCGCCTCAATTTTCAAAGAGCCATCAGTACGTGACTTAAAATTTTATTTACAGACAAAATTGCCCACGGCAACTAGTTGTAGCTAGAAACATTGTTTTTATTACCTTATTTGATATTCCATAATTATGAATTCCAAAAAAATATTTAAAAAATTAATCAATCATATGTAAAAATGATATCTAATGCATTTATTCCGAAAGATCAACAAAACTACATACTGTGATCAAATAGTCTGCTAATAATAAACCATGCATGCCGAGCATGACGTAATCTCAATATCGGAATAAGTTAAATGCTTAAAGCTGCTAAACACCAGCAGCTGTTACCTATGGATGCTAGAGAGATAATAAACAAATTCACATAAACAACACTTATACAAATAAATTGAAACACTTACATATGATTAAAAAAGATCCACAACCTGTATTTTTAGCGTTTATACACATTTTAAGTAAATCTATAAAGTACCTAATGTAAATCAGAAATATGTATTCTAAAATCAAATAATTACTCCCATTTAATGTAATCAAACTTTTCTAACAAATCCGTGCTACTTTCTAGTAGTCACACATAAATGGTGACAGGGGAGTACTGCCCCTACAAATCCCAATTGGGCCGAAATTAGATACATTGTATTTTCGAAAATTTCGATTTACTTTTTAAAAAAATGACACTAGGGTCGAGCTTGGAAGGCCAGTAATGCAAAAAGGTAAAAAATAAAGTGTCTGATTTAATTTAATTTTTGTGTGTAGGTTGATCAAAATATAATCAATTATTGATAATTAATTCCAACCAAAATCGATATTTTAGGCTAAAAAATGATAATCAAAAACTTATTATAATTAGTTTTGTTTCTTTGGCTAAAATCACTTAAATGACCTTAACGTCCATCAAGTTTTGCTCAAAATAAAGGACATTAGAAACCATGTTAATTTTTTAGATGCCCTACTGGGGGAGGGGGGGGGGCGGCCAAAATGTTTTTATGGCAATTATATGTAGCAATTAATGCTTTTGATATTCTGTTATGTTTTTGCCAAAAAAAACGAATGAATTTGTTTTTACACCTATAAATGTACCAAACTACAATATTTAGTGACTAAAAGCGAACAAGTACTAAATATCTGTGAAAAATTCGATTAATCAAAGATGTTTCTAGAACACTATTAGTATATAGTTTTTGATTGAATCTATCCACTAAAATAGAATTTTTCACAGATGTTTAGCATGTAGTTTAGCGCATTTCTCCTACATAAGTTTATAGCAAAAAATCATTTTGGTCACAAGTTGTATCTTATAGTTGTTACAACCCTCCAGCACACGGTGACTACAGGCATTATTAACCCTTGGCGGACTCAAATTTGAGCAAGTAGAATGTTTTTTGGATTTTAAAACCATTTAAGTGATTTTGACCAAATATATCTATGTTTTTCAAAAAGATATTTATAACTTCATGTTACTGAGTGCCTAGTGGAGCTACACTCCAAATTTGAAGCAGTCAGACAAACTTTAATTTTTGGCCCCTAGCTCGGCCCCATTTTTTCAAAAAATTTGTCAACTGAAATTAGATAGTGGATCTCTTTCTGTCAATAAATAAATATGAAATCGGGTAGGAACAGCCATTTTAAATACCCTTTTGAGGTACTACGAGTACACCTATCAATAAAGTAGTAGAAGTCAAACAATTTTTCTAAAGTACACCAAGTGTTAACATTTTAAATTATCCACATGATGATTGGATTTAAGAATCAAATATGGGGAATTGAAAACAATTAAGTATTCACAAAACACTAATTGTATACGTCTCTCCTCATTATTGCAATGAAGAACCAAATAACAAAATTTATCCAGAACTGCTCCAAACATCGAATTTCACAGATGATGTTAACCTAAAAGAAGTTATAGAAAAATAACAAAACATGACATCAACTGATCAATATCAGTTAAAATGCAATAAAACTGTACTGCAACTTACATATAACATTTTTATGTAGAGAAAAGTGAAAATTATTTTAATGTGTTTCATTTTTTAATAACAATTATTTTATAAATCCTTTTGCAAACTTATGAAATTCTATCGTATTTAATTTTATCCTGTTAGTTTTATATCTATCGGTTGACACGTCAATATGCCGATAATTTTACCCTAAATTTTAATTCTAAGAACCCATTATTATTATTGTTCAACAGTAAAAAATCAACACTCACCTAGCTTCCTGTAATACTGCACTTGCAATTTTATGCAACTGTCTGATCAGTATCTAAAAAAAACACGGAATATTTCCAGGATTGTACGTATTTAATACAGGTATGTAGTAAAATTAAAACATTAATTTGAAAATGGAAAAATTAGTTTACCATTAATAAAAAGAATTAGAATCATAGTCAAAAACTTAAAAAAATAACTAAAATTTTCATGTTTAATGAATTCAAATTATTCACATAAAGCTTAAGGAATAAAACATAAATTGTCCTAAAGATTTTGGATTTGAACCGAAAGATATCTTTCATAGCAGTAATGCATATTCTCAATTTGATTGGCTTAAAGGTTTACCCTGGTCACAAAAATTAACACGTGAATATGCTTTACTATATCTACCAAATACACGTATTTAACCCTTTGTAGGTTACGGGGGAATCTTTAGGTATAAAATGTTTTGATGTGACCCTCCCCCCAAAGTCACGTGACGGTCCTTTAAAAAGTACTGTTGTGACAAACAAGTAAAATCGCTCCTGAAGACAAATAATCATAGAAATGATCAATATTTGGCAAACACTGTAAAAACACTACAAGTAGATACGCCCGTAAACCAATATTTACTGCATAGAAATCAATTTTATTGTATATACAGATATGGCCAAAAGTTTACGGACAGTAACAAAAAACATTAATAATGATAATTTTAACAAAACAAATTTATTTCAACCATTTTAACACTGAAAAGTAAAGTCTGTCAAAACACTGTCTTAAATACTGTCAGTAGCTTCAGTATATAACACATAACACAGCCCCAATTAGCGCAGAGAACTGGGTAAAGCAAGTATCACTGGCCAATCACACTGCAATTACCCTGCACAATGAAGGATTATCAATTCGAGAGATAGCTGGGAAAGAACCATCCGTCGTAGGTTGCTCTCTGCAGAACTTAAGTCATGTAGACCTGCCAAAAAGCCTTTTATTAACTTTACATAACGTAGACGTCATTTATTATGGTGCAACGAATTTAAACATTTTACTCCAGAACAATGGAGAAAAGTTATTTTTTTTCCGATGAGTCAAACTTCCAGTCATTCAATGTAAGCGGCCAGGTACATCATAAGTCAGGGGAATGCTTTTTGCCAGTGTCTACAATTCAGCCTTATACACGCATGTTTTGGAAAAGCGCATGGTTCGATCTGCTGTTGAATGGTATCCAGATGGTGATTATATGTTCCAGGATGACAATGCACCGTGTCATCGGTCAAGAGCCGTTTCAGTGCATCTGGGAATTCCTTCTCTTCCGTGGTCGCCTTGACATTCAACAGGAGAAGCCAATGAATTAAGGGGGTATATACACAGAAAAATGATATTTTATCGAATTTTGGATTTTGACATTTATAGGTACTTTGAAATATGGGGAATCCAATAATATATAATATTATATGGTTTCAACTTTAGAAATTGATTTTAAAATGATTTAAAGTTGTCACCTATCAGACATATTCTATTAAGAATTTTTTTAAATTTTGCTTTAGCATCTAAATGTATAAAACAACCTGTTGCCCTGCAATTGTTTAAATCTATCAATCAAGTAGAAATGCTAATAAGCAATTTAAAATCGTAAACAATCATCCTAGATATGCCTTTTCCTTAAAAAAAGATTGTTACTGGCAAGAAAAATATTCAAAAAAGGTATTTGAAGGTCAATGAGACATCCAACAATGAGGCAGGTGTCAATTATAATATTGAATGTTTATCCAAAAGAAGGAAACTTGTATGCACTAACATTGATGATTCAATTAGAGCTTGAACTTCAAGTAATGTGGTTGACACTGATACTGGCAATAGTAAAATTACTACAAATGACAATGATGGCAACAACAATAATTTTATTTGTGCAATACAATTATTTAAAAATTTTATCAATTTCTTTCCATGCCCAGACTGCTATGAGGATAATAAACTTTCTTGTCAAATAATTTCAAAAAATCTCTCTTCAAAAGCTATTGTGTCAGGCACAAACTGTTCTCATAAGTCTACCCATTTGTTAAGTGATGAAAATCTATCTTCATCACTTGTTCAAGGTAGCTCCCAAATTGGTATAGACCATAAACAATCAATTTGCTCAGTGCTTATTCTGGATTATCACTAATAACCCAAAGACTCTATGAAAGAATACAAGATAAAATCTATTTATCTAACAAATCTGGCTATGAAAATCTAATAATGAAAACAAGAAAATTTGTTTATGAAACCTACATAGAATTAGGCTCTATACCAGATGAAAATGGCCATTTGGAGATAGACATTTCCTATGATGGCAGTTGGTTGACTAGAGGATTTTTATCCATATATGGTATTGGTGCAGTTATAGATTGCATTACTGGCTTAGTTTTAGATATATCTATTTTATCTAAATATTGTCACAGATGTTGTTTCTTAAGAAAAAATAATGATGAGTCAAACTTTGAGTCATCATAATTTTTTGTTAAGATTAGCACAAATGTTAGAAAAATTATGATGGATCTTCCCCTTATATGGAGGTAAGAATGCAGAAATATTGTGGAAAAGATCCATTCAAACAGGGAATTTCATATATAAAACTATGCTGGTGATTCAAAATCTGTAGATCATTTAAATTCTTTGAATATATATGGTGATAAAATTTCAATTGAAAAAAGAGAATGTGTGAATCATGTTTCAAAAAGACTATCAACAGGTCTTAGAAATTTGAGGAAACAAAAAAAACTAGGTGGAAGAGGGAAAAGAACTTTGACTGACACAAAAATAACAAAATTGGCCAACTATTATGGTAATGCCATTAGAAAAAATGCTCCAGACATTCAAGCTATGAAAAAAGCCATCTATGCGAGCTTGCGACATTGTTGTTCAACAGATAAAGAGCCTATGCATGATTTTTGTGAAAAGGGAATCAATTCTTGGTGCTTTTATCAAAGAGCTCTAGCTGAAAATAAGGAGCCTGGAAAACATGAGGAAAAACTGAAAACAGCTTTATCTCCAGAGCATCTACCACACATTATGCCTATTTACCAACGGCTGGCCTCTGACAAACTCTGTCCAAGTGTACAAGTGCTGGCACATCTAATGACAATGAGTACTTCCATAATATGTTGTGGACTAGGAGACCTAAAAACAAGTTTTGTGGCTTAAAAAATTGAAATATATGTTTGGCAAACTGTCTGTGCCTATAATAATGGCTTACTTGTGTCTTTAGAATGGACAAATTTATCTATACCTGCTAAAAGGTTTCTTCATGCAATTGACAAAAAAAGATTACTATAGAAAATTTGTGAATAGAAGTAAAACATTTCTGAGGAAAAAAGAAGCAATACTAAGGGAAAAAAAGAAATATCCACAGTAGGTTGCTCTTATGGAGCTGGAGCTTTTTAAAAGATAAAATATTTAATTTGTATATACCTATAATGTACATACCTACATGATGTATATAATGTACCTATGCCATTACATAATGTCCACATATTATATGGTCCATTTATTGCTTATTTAGATATTAGTAGTGTTGCTGACATTAGCATATTCACAGATTCACAGATTACATTTTACCTAAGTAAATAAACCAAAATAATTCTTTTTTTCTGATTTTTTTAATATTTTCAATCATTCATATTCATTTTCCCGCAATACAGATTTTTTAGTACTTAAAATGCTTCAACACCTAATATACTCATCTGATTTACCTTTTTTTTTACTGTAGGCTTGTTATGATGTAAGCATCAGAATTTGCTAGTATCAAACAAACTAATCAATTAAATACAAAATTATACCATTAAATTCAACAGAATAATGTGTTTTTCAATATATGAACTCCGTATATCACCCTTATATAATTCCACACAAAATATTTTTTGTTTGAATTTAGTTCAAGCTTTGATACTAGCAAACTTTAATTATCTATATTTAATAAACAAAATATTAAAATCTCAAAGCCATATGTTTACTATTTTTGGGTCTGAAGCTTTTTATACATTGGTCATTTTTGCCTAAAACTGATAACATTTTCATATGTTTTCTTGAATATCTGAAAAATATGTGATGAGAATAAAGTTTAAATGTGATTTTTTTATGTTTTATGCAAGTATTATACAGTATTAACTTATTATGAAGTTCTTATATCAAATTTTCATTTTTGTTGTATATGCCCCCTTAACTTTTATTTCCGCAACTTCTGATTTTCTCTGGCATGGGATGATTTTGATCTTAGTATCCTTCACTACTAGCCTGTGTTGTTTCACTGCTGCCTCTCCTGGTATAACCTTGCTGTCTTTGATGTACTTTAGTTTTGCTCTATTAATCATAAGCAAGTCGAGCTTTTCCACTTTTATATGTGATTAAGTGATTATTTCTTTTTTTAACCAGGTAAGATTGAGAGATTCTGCAAACTCGAGGATGCGTTCTCCTTCAGCGTTCCTATGTCCAAAGCCTTCACCACCTTGTATAAAAGAAACGCTATTCTCTTTTCCGACATAACCTTTAGATCTGCTTTTGAGTCAGATGCTTCTTCTAAGCCATCATAAAATCTATTTTTTAAATCATCCTCTAAGCCCTGTTGTGATGCATAAGCAGACACTATGGTCCATATGTTTTTTTGAGTTATGTTCAACTAATTTCATGACGATGATTCGACAATGAATGTGGTGTTGGTCCAGCCTATGTACATATTACCGGCTTTAAACAGGGAACTGATTGAACATTCAGTATTTTATTGGCCAGAGTTGTCTCTAGTACATCCTAACCAGTTGTTGCTGGAACTCCATTGAGAGAGATATTTGAGTTAAAAAGGCATCATGTCACGATGTGGCTTCATAGATATACCGAATCCTCTTCCAGTAGAGTCTCGAAACAAATTTAGTATAAATGGGAGCACCATATGAGTGAGCGGAGTATAAACAAAGATGATAATGGATTTTTCTGGGGATTAAAGCAATACTGGCTCATGTGACGGTAATGAAATCTCTGAAAATTTTGAAATCGCGTATCATATCTGCTGAAGCAGATTTAATGGACAGTCAGTAGATAGGCCATTGGAACGCTACGAAAAGTTATACATAGGAGAAGGCCAGCTTGACCAAACAGAGAGCTGCCAATGTCAGAAACTTGGAAAGTAGGGGAAATGGCATTGACAACACCAGCTGTGCATTAACAAGGAGATTTATGTCTTTAGATATCGATGTGCACATGGGACTGACAGATGGCAGACCTATTATCTACTCCACTCGTTGACAAACTAGTCTGTGATTGAGTTTATTATTCCCGGAACTTCCAATAAGGTTAATGATTTGACCAAAATCTTGTTGTCTTAAGAATGGCAAAGATCTTGGGCGGCAATGATTTACCTACGCTTGTAAATAATCTTTTCATTCAATCATTTGAATAATAGATGTCAGTATTAATGTCCGGTTATTGACTCGGATATTCAAAGACTATGCTTACAAGGATAGTGTCTTAAAATCACGTAGACCAACATGTCCGACGAAGACCAAGCATCCATAGCTAAAAATGCAAGGTTTTCCCATGGACATGGCTGGAACTCCGGTCGCAACTGGCAATGTAGCCTTGGCGTTTTTTGAAAAGGACTAATCGTCGCAAGCACAGTTTTTTGTGTTATGTGGATCGTCATGTTCCAATGGAATTGAAGTTTATTTATGGGAAGTGATATTAACCTGCATATTTACCTCAACGAGCCCGCATTCTACTTTAATTACAACAATAGAACCACTGATAATCAATCGTATTACACCAAAATTTGTCTTGAATAAGCTGGAATTTTAGGTTCGGTGAGTCACGTTGGCATATTCTGTTAATCAAATGAATAACAATCTGCCATAAAAATATGTAACCTATCCATTTACATGACAAGAATAATTAATTATGACAATACCCAGCGGATCAACTCCTTACAAAAGATACTTTTTCGCTCTTGTTGATGCCTCTGCTTATCAGGAAACCATTGGAAAGAGGCAATTTTAGTTCTAACATTTTGGCATAAATGAAATTCAGCTTTTAGAAATGAAAAGCCTATTGGAAAGGGACCTCTTAAATGAATTTTATAAATGAAAACCAGATCGCGAATGCTTAGCACCTAGATTTGTAGTCAATCGGTGTTATAGGGGACTGGTCTAAATCTCCGTTTATAATCTTTGATCACTTTTGTGATAGAAACACAATATTCTGTTTTAGCCGATCGCCCGATTTGGTAGACGCGGCTTACATCACGCCAAATGAACGTGGAAACATCACCTGATAGATGTGTTTGAAAACCGCTCTCTGACTTCTGCAGTGATGGTTATATGTTTGGTAGATTTCGATTCTCGAATACAAATAAACAATAAAGCAACATCGATATTGATTATGCTGTGTAACTCCATTACAAATATTGCTATTGCTACTACTTTTGTATACACAGACACCCTTTGTAGTTATTTGAAAATAGAGCACAAAAACTTTTTATTCTCGCTTTTCGCACATTTAGGTGGAGTCGCCGGTGCGGATCATTTTCTTCCACTTATTACAGTCCATTTCATCATCCCCTCGGACACCCATCTACATTTCTTCACGGATGCAGTCTTCCACGCCTCCTCCTACCCACCTCAATCTTTTTGACTCTTTTACCCACATAGTCTGCCTAACCTTTGTCAGTTTTCTTAATTCTCCATAAGTCATCCTCTGCCTCAACTTTTCATTTCCTACTTTGTCAGGATTCGTCAATCCTAAAGACCACCTTCGAATTTTCAACTCTACCACCTGCATCTTTTCTTCCTGCCTTTTTGTAGTAGTCACAGTCTCCACCGCAAACAGCATTGCTGGTCTCAACATTGTCTTATACATTTTACTTTTCAGCTTGTCGGGTAGTTTTCTGTTACATATAACATAAAGTGACTTAATGTATCAAACCATACGACAATTAACAGAAGAAAAGAAAACGCATGACAAGAACTGAAATATAGGACAAGAATGGAATTCTTATAACAAATAAGGATGATATATAGAATTAATGGAAGACATACATAGAATAACTCTACAACAAAACGAATAAACCTACGGAAATCGATGTTCAACTAGAAGAAGAAGAAATTGTCAATGTCGACTTCAGCGGTCCATCAATATTACAAAGTCACATTGAAGAAGCTGTTAAACCTAATAAGACCAAGAACGCTGAAACAACGGATAGAATACCAAGAGAATTACTTAAATCCCTAAACTCAAACACTATGAAAATTCTCACCCATATTTGCAACTCTATGTACAATCAAGGAAAATGGCCAGAACATTTCTACAATCAATTATGGTACCATTAAAGAAGAAACCAAATGCAGTAGACTGTGCAGACTACAGAAAAATTAGCCTGATATACAAATCTTCAAAATTCATGCTTAGAATACTAACCAGATAATTGGAAGCTAAATCAAATACATACATTGGACAAAGTCAATTTGGATTTAGACATGGATGCGGCACTAGTGAAGCAATAGGAACAATGAAAACAATCATCGAAAGAAGCTTTGCATATGATAATGGACTATACATATGCTTCATCGACTTTGAGAAGACATTTGACAGGGTAAATTTGAAAACACTATTGGAAAAACTCAAACAATTAGGAATACACTGAAAGCATAGACGCCTCACTCATTCAATATACGAGATCTACCTAAATCAGAAAGCAACAATGAGAATAGAAAATGAAGAAACAAAACCAGTAACAATTGGACAAGGAGAAAGACAAGAATGCCTACTATCACCGCTGTTATTCTCGATATACACAGAATGTATGGTGATAGGAGCAATTGACAACATACAAGATGGAGTAACAATAGGAGGGAAAATAATTAAATAAGTTCGATTCGTTGACGATCAAGCAATGATAGCAGACTCAGAAGAAGGACTACAAAACCTTGGGGACAGGTTTAAATAGCAAAGTGAAGGATTTCAACATGAAGAAGACAAAGGTAGTGCGAGTTTCATAAAATGGGCAGGATCAAATGAACATTGCACTTAACAATTAACAGGTTGAACAAGTCAAAACCTTGGAGCAATTATAACATTGGATGGAAGGTGCAGTAACAAAATCCGCCCAAGGATTACAATGGCCAAATGGCATTTATAAGAAGAAGAGAATTACGACTATAAATTAAAAAGAATATCGTGAACACAATTTATGGAGTAGTATATGTAGCACTATATATGGAGCGGAAACCTGTACATAGCAAAAAAGAGAAGAAGAAAATTGAAGCACTAGAAGTGTTGATTTGGAGAAGAATGCAACAGATAACATGGAAAGACATGAAGACAAATCAAGAAATACTCCAACAAATCAAAGAAACACGCAGCATGTTGGAAACAATAATCAGAAGAAAGAAAAATTGGATTGGACATATAATACCTGGAGAAAGAATGGTCAAAGCAATTCTGGAAGGTCAATTTCTAGGGAAACGTGGTAGAGGAAAACCAAGAAAGGGGATGTTAGAATAATTCAAACCAAACAAACTATAGAGAATTGAAGGACCGGACTGTAAACCGAGAAGGATGGAGAAAGTGGATGCCATAGAATGTAACATGCTGAACACACTATAGATTGACAATACCAGTTATTATTTTTCATGTACCCCATTTGTAGCCATTTCCGATTTCCTTTGCATGCCCTTTACACCTTGTCTCTTGAACACACAGAACATTTATCTTCTTTTACTCTGTCACATACGTTATCTCTCTTCCTTTGCTACACAAGACAATGTTAAAGAACAAAATATAATATTAAATAGAATGGTTCTTGGGATACACTGCATTCCACTGCTAGTACAAACGAAAAGGCTGTCCGGTTTCGGTTTCGATCGTAGCTATAAAATGAGCAGAATAATTCTTGATAGGTGTTACTCTGTGTACCCTATCTGAGTACAACTGTATACAATGAGTAAAAAGATTACTTATAACTTTGAAACACTCCAGAATATCCAAAACGCAAAAGAATCTCAGTCAATAAAACGAAATGTGAGGAAATCAATATTCAGACACGGACTATGGAATTTTAAAAAGCATCAGTTTTCTAAAATTAACTGTTCTACGAAAATCTCAGGAATTCAGGGTAAGACATCGGTACAACATTTAAAATCTAAAAATTGCATAAACAAGATAAATTCACTACAACAATGAAAAAAGAATACCTCGATTATATAGAAGCAAGTATCGAAGAGATCAGAGTCCAGCATCCAGAGTCGGAAATACTTTGAGCAGGTGATATCAACAGACTACCAAAAGACACA
>JAUYWI010058523.1:0-16346 GCA_034780595.1 Parotoplana pacifica | reverse complement strand
TTTACAACAACATAGGTATACTATGCCATGCGTGCGCTGTTAACTTAACTAATTTCGTGTGATATAATTACGTAACGCATACTGATGTGTACACTCTGATAGTTATAATTAATCAATAATATTAGGGTTTCCATTTTTTGGTCTAGTGTATAGTTAGTTATGTATGCTTGAAATATTGAGCATTTCATGTTTTCAATTAAATTTATATATATTTCACACATGATTTTGTGTTAGCTGGAACTTATTGTTATCATCTAATGGAATTTGTTAGTAGCACTAATGACACTGCTTTTGAACTTCTAGATTAAAAAATGAGCTGGATAAGGAACGTCTTAAATCAAAACAGTTGGCCAAGGACCAGTCCGCAGAAGCATCCAAGTTGCGCTCGTGGTTTGATGAGGAAAAAACAGCCGCTCTTGAGGCATTGCAACATGACTCTGAAAAGGCAAAAGAAAAGGCGATTCGAGACGCTGAAAGACAATGGAGAGGTGTTATGCGAGAAAGGGAGCGGGAAATGACGAAGTTGGAATCAGAAGTGGAGCGGATGTTGGAAATTGACCGAGATAGACACAAGCAGAATATAGAATTAAAAGATGAATTGGCAAAGAGAAAAATAGAAATTGAACGTCTCGAAGCAAGGCTACATGAAGAAAAGGCTGATCGATCTTCGGAGGAAAGTGTTAGTGAGTGATGATATTTAATCTAAATAAAAGATTTTTTTATATCTTTTGTTTAGTGCATATTGTTACACTAATTGGCATTTCCAGTAAGCAGAATAGTATTAGCTAACCAAATCTAGTTCCACTCAATATTTGCCAGTGTAAATATGTGTCTAGCAGTAACTTGTTAGAATTGGGAACATTGGAAAATGGTTCATATTACATATGCTTGCATAAAAATATTCAGCTTGAACGACCTACTTCAGTAAGTGCATTTTTGCATGCACTGTTAAGCAGAATTTATTGGCGAATATATGTCTAACTTTACAAACAGACTTCCAAAAACTTGCAATCAGAGTATCCCCTCTGATATTTTATTCATAAAGTCACAGTTAAAGATGTTGCAACAAAATATCTCCAAACACTTCCTAATTATTGGCTGCTATGACTAATTTATATGCTTTATTGTTTTGTTCTCTTCATACTACAACATTTATTTTAGGTACTGCTGATCTTACTCGTCGTTTGCAGAAGGAACTGAAATCTCTACAGACAGTTCATCGAGACCTGCAACAAAGCTACATGAGATGTAAAGAATCAGAGGAATATCTTCGTCTACAACTGACTAATTTGCACGACAAATCCAGTAATCTTGAGAGTGGACGGAAGAGTGGAAGCCCGGCTCTATTTTTCCAACTTTTAAGAATGGTAGATGGACTCCGAACAGATTTCAATAAATGTTTTTCTTTAGTTAACGAAAAAAATCGAAATGAACCGAAGAACGTCCCATCCACTGCTTCGTCGTTTTCAAATAAATTAGTTCCCTTAATGAAGCAATTAGTAAGCTGATCTTTTGTAATTTGCTAATGGGTACTTCTGTAAGTTTGATAAAATAGGTACCTATTGGTATTAATACTTAGTTCGTCTTTTAAAATAAATATTATTTTGATTTTGGATTACTTAAGTATATCTATGTATGTTTTTCTAATTAAAATTAAGTGAAAACTACCTACTTTGTCAGATTAAGCTATACATGATTCATCAGTTTATCTCTCTGAAATATTCATTTGTAAGTTTTGAAGTAAATTTACATATTTTTTATTATTTGGTTATATAGCTTATTCTTTGAAAACTGGTAAGTGCATAATGTTGATGTTTGCTGTACATGTTTTGGTCCTTTTATTTCAAATTTGTTTGTTGTCTTGTGAATGGTTATTTTTAAAAAAGTAATATTAATTTTTTTCTTGGACTCTGTTTCGTAGCAACTTTTTATCAAATTACTTTTGCAAATATTGAAATTATGATTTCATCTTAACAAAACTACAATTGAAATTTATGAATGCTGTAATTTCTTGGGATAGCAAAAGATATTAGTAAATTTTTGCGTTCATCATTTTATGGGGATAACCTATGTTTGCATGGTAACATGAGATCTATGCACTTGCTACTTAAAAAAGTTGTTATCTGTTTAAGACAAATTGAAAATAGTAATTTCCTTTTTTTGTTTTGCTTAAATTAAATGTATTATTTTATTATAACACATACTTATCATGAATGTTTACTGGAATTTGAATCTCCAACAAAAACTGTTTTGATTAATTTATATATCCATATTATTGGTAGAAGTCAAACAATTTTTATTCGCTTCGGATTCATAATATGCCTACATAGTAGGCTAACAGTGGAATTGTAGTAAATCTAAATTAAACGGGTTCTCCGAAACTTGCTCATTTTAATGTTTTTTCTTGGCACTTTTGTAATTCTTTTATGATTAAATTAGTGTTGTTTTTGCTTTTAGGCTCAATCTTTAGACAAAATCTATAGCGCAGTATCAACTGATCAGAAGGAGGTAGAGAAATCTACATCTGTTGTTCAACAATTATTTGAGGAAAATGATGCACTTGTAAGTTTGTTTTTAGTAAGTTACCTAATTTCTACTTTGATTTAATCATTTTTCTAGCAGTAATATCTTTAATCAAGTGGAAACTGAATTTCAATTATCAATCTAGAAAAACATGCTTGAATTAGATTTTAGATCCTACTCTAATTTAAATGTATTTCAAAAGTCATTTTTAAAACCATCATGTAAAACGGATTTATTGACCAACCATATTTTTGTACATGTAGTTGGTACCCACCCATGTTGAAATTGTACATTGCCGGTAGCGGCTATCCAAATAAATTTGATGCAAAATGATTTTGGTACAAATGTATTGCTGTGTAATATGATTTTTATACTAAAACTGAAAACCATTTAAAAACTATTTTTTTAAAGCTATTTTTACTATCCTTGCACCCATGTCCAAATTGTATTGCCATTTGAAAAAAAATCTGATTTTATGTACTAATAAAATAAGCATCTTTTGGTGTCATATCAATTATATCTAATTATAAAGTATTTTACAACACTTACGACTTTTTATTGTAGTGTGATTAGAATCTTTTGTTTGCTACTATTACACGAAATAATGGTGTAATATGTTCAGATATTATTTAGTTGTATTCCATTTTGTTAGCTGCATAATATGCCAGTTGATATTAGTTTTGTTGCGAGAGATTCTGGTTTAGTAGGTACTGACCAACGGTGGGTAGTCTTTTAAATTTGTCTTCATCTATTCTACCCGTAGATCAATTATTTCACTGATCGTAGTCGATGCTCTTACATAAATTTTGTATTTTTAATTTAGCGATTATTTTCTCACTTTAGTTCTAAGATCAGTTTAAAAAAATTACTGTTGAATACCAAATGGCTATGCCATAGATGTTACTTTCCAACTTTCTATGGACTATACAACCCGGCACTTAAAAACACCGCCCGCTTAGATTTTGACATTTTATAATGTCATTTTTAACAGTCACTGAGAAAAATATACTACCAACAAAGTTTAAATTTTCACATAGGTCATTGGATAGTTGTGTGAAAATTTTAACTTTATCCGTTCTGTATATTTTATAAACTAATTTCAACCCTCATCTGTGAGAAAAGTATATGACAAACAAAATTTGTTTGTCTACTTTTCTTACAGATGACGTTTAAAAACAACATTATAAAATGTGAAGATCCAAGAGGCTTCATTTTCAAGTGATGAGGCTGTGAGAAAGTATACGACCAACAAAGTTAAAAATTTTACACAACTATCCAATGACCTATGTGAAAATTTCAACTTTGTTGGTCGTATATTTTTCTCAGTGTCTGTGGATAGGTGTGAGGAAATATTAATTTTATTGGTAGTGTACTTTTCTCATAGTGACAGTGACTGTTAAAAATTACATTATAAAATGTGACTAAGGTGGCGGCGTTTTAAAGTACTGGGGTTGTTATCAAAACCATAGATAAAAACAATCAATAAAATAAAAATCAGATATTAAGGTAAAGATCTCATAACCGTGGCATTATGAGTAAACTGCTTTGTTGAAATCAAGCTCGGTACCCTTGGGCTACTTTTTGAATCATTTGTTTGCATGGACATGCTTCAGTATTTGTATGGGTTTCAACATATCTTGTCTTGTCAAGATTGGTTTTTAGTGCTCTTTATGCACAAACCCTATGACTGAGTTTCTGCATTGTTATTTATTACAAAAACAAATGTATTTTTTAAGTTCCTTATACAGCCTCGCCCCGTAACACTTTAAAACACAAATTTTATAATGCCATTTCCAACCGTCACTTGAGAAAAGTATACGACCAACAAGTCTAAAACACAACCTTCACATAGGTTATCGGATAATTATATGACAATTTCATTCCTCAGAGGCCAAAAAACACACTACAAAATGCGAAAATTCAAGAGTTGAAATATTCGGACAACTGTACGCCAATGCCATATTTGAAAGTTTCAATTTTTTTTGGCCGCACGCCTCTCTCACAGTGACGGTTAAATAGAGAGACATGCTCCCCCCTCCCCTGGATTTTTACATTTGTAGTGTTGTTTTTGGCCGTCCACTGAGAGGGGTGATGAGCTAAGTTTAAAATTTCACCTAACTTTTCAATGACTTATTATGTGAAGGTTGTGTGTAAGTTTTGGTTTTATTGGTCGATTACTTTTCTTACAGATGACGGTTGGAAATGTCATAGTAAAATAGGGAAGTTCAAGGGGGCGGGACGTTTTTAGGTGATGAGGCTGTGTGTTGTTTGACTTCTCAAATGATTTTATAGAAACTTTACGTTAGGAACCTTGATGAATAGTTTATAATCTTTTTCATTTTTATTATTATTAAAGCGTCGGCACAAAGAGTCGTCTTCTCTTTCACTGACCGCAGAAGCAGAAAAAGTAAAGATTTTAAAACGTAGAAATGCTGATCTGATTATTCAGTATCGTCAGCAAGAGGCCAAGGTGACCAGATTGGAGGACACCATTAATGCTGTGAGCAATTTGGTTTTAAAGCTTAGGTTGTAAATTATTATTATTTTAATAAAATAATACTTTGAGTAGTGGGATGAAATATAACTTTGATTCTTTTACATTTTTTAAAATGTTATTTTCAACAGGGTAGTTAGAACTTACAACCGATAAATCCCAAACAAATTAAAGTTTGTCCAATTGACTTCAAATTTGGTGTGTAGGAGTTAAATTTTTTTTATTGATTATTGAATTTTTGGGGTACACATCAATGAGGCAAAATAGATTGGGGGGGGGGGAACTCGATATTTAATATTTTTAGAAATTATTATCGATTTGTGTCACTAAGTGCATAGTGGACCTACACACCAAATTTGAATTCAATTAGTCAAACTTTAATTGTTTTTTGTCGATGAAGCTTTCCAATGTACCTGTGTTCCAAATTTTAGCTCAAATCATCCATGGGAAGTATGAAATTCAGAAGAGGTAGTGACTTTTGGAACACCCTGTATTTATTAATGACATAAAAGATACATTAAAAGAAAAAAATGTTTTATTCGTAGATGATATGTGTTTATTGAATAATTTAGACATTAACAATCTATTTCCAATAGTTAATGAAGAAATAATATCTCCAAAATGGCTGAACAAAATGAAGCTTGTAATAAATACCTGTGAAATACCTGAATAATAATGTATATCCTAAAATAGACAATACGGAAATAGATGAGCTTGATAATTTCAATTATTTAGGTTGTACAATCGATACGAAACTAAATTTTACAAAGCATGTCACTAACGGAAGACTAAAACGATAAAGAATATCACCATTGCTCTATAAAGCATCAAGTAATTTATCAATTTTCAACCAAATATTAATTTACAATTCACGCATCCTTCCCCACTTAAGTTATGCTATCTCGATTTACAGGAACTCCAATTATAGAAGTAGAAAAGCTCCAAAAACAATCATATCGTAAAAATATTATTCTACAATAGAAACTGTACAATAAACAATTTGTATAAAACTTGCAAGGTACTGAAAATTAAGTAGCTATTTGAATTTAATAGACTAAAAACTATCTATAGATTAGTAAAATAAAAAAAAGTAAGCCTACCAGTCTTAATAAAAGACAAAGCTTTATAAAAAATAAACAGAAAGAAGTCAGCGATACAAATAGAACTTACATTCAGAAATTTAAAACTAAAATTTTAGAAAGACATTCTTATAATGAAACAAAATGCAGGAATAAATTATAGGAAAACTTTAAATAATAAACTCTAACACATGTTAAATGAAAAATAATCTTTAACCACAACTTTAATTAAATAATAAGCAGCTCATAAACCGGCACACTTTATGTCTCATTTTATTTTTATAAATATTTTTTGTATTAATCCCTACTGGAATTAATTTTTTATCTGTGTAAATAATCTTTATTTGTATCTTTTGATGACTGGGCACGATAGAATATAAATTCTGTCTCACTCTATGTACATAGACAAAATAAATAACTAATGATTATTATAGAGCAAATTAAAGAGGCCGTTTTTTTCACTGTTTAATCACAAACAAGTATTTTTCACATCATTACAGATTACTGTATAAAAATTGTATAGACATTATGTAAAATTTTGATCTTTGTTTATAACTTTTGAAAGAAATACTAAAAATATCAAATAACTAAATTCTAAATTTAGAAAAATAATTTTAAATACCTAATATATGATTGTTATTATTGATTTTTAGTTGAAAACAAGCCAATCACCTGCCATGAAAGTGGCTGATTTTGATGAAACTGATGGACGATTTGCTAATAATGCGCTGGAGGAACTTCGTGGTGTTTATGAAGCTCGACGGTGCCAGGATTTTTCGGAGCATACAATGTTGCTCGTTGAAAGAGAAAATAATCTTGAGCATCTTAAACGACGTTTGTTGATGAATGGAAAAGTGGATGTTGAGAGCGTTATAGACAACCAAACGGAAACGTTGAAAGAGGAAACCATGCTGCTTGACAAAATTATTCAGGGGACACGCAAGGAAAAGGCTTTACTTGAAAAACAATTGGCTTGGTATAAGGTAGACTATTTTGTCTAAATCTATAAAGGCATTCATATTTTATGTTAATGTAAAATTGATTTCAGATTTATTTTGCTTAGCAAATGTTGATGTAAATAAAGATATCTACCAGTGGATGGAATGATGTGTAGTGTTTGGTGTATAGAAGTAGGTTACCTATACCCTAAAATAATAATACCGAAAATCGATTTAACAATATTTTAATACTTCATTATTCCTTTAGGTGTTTTCTTAATTGACTGATATGTACCTAGGTATTATGTGCAGAGAAGACTGCTGCGTGTTGACTTTAGCTTAAGTAGTTCTAATTGTTTCATTTGTACTTTACTTGTGACTAACAAACAGCTGACTGAACTTCCAAATTTATTTTATATTGTTCATGATCCATTTTATTCAAAACAAAAAGTGATCGTGTTCTATAATATAAAATTGGCTAACTATAAACTGCTACCGTAATTTAATTAGAGTGGACAATTTCTTTATTACTGCCAGGATTGAGAGGGTCTTAGTTCTCAATTTGGAGCACTAAATGGTTGGTAGTAGGTAGTTGTGATAGCAGCAACGTGGACGTTTTTAAAGGACATATCGGTCAAGGTCTCCAGATTAAAAATAACTTTTTCACAAATGTAGTTGAAAACCGCATCCTGATAAAAAAATTGCTTTAAAATGATAATTGCATGCCTATTTTAGATAAATTGTATACGAAATACTATAGCTACATAGTGTAGGTAACGACCTTGGAATAATATCTTTAACAAGTAGTGATTTTTAGGATTTATAGATACTATTGTTATTATTATGGTGTTTATCTGTCTATTGATTTTTATTCTAGAAATAACTGATAATGAATAATATCCTGTAGAATTGACAAAATTAGCTATTTAATTATTTAGTCAGAAAAATAAGAATAAAAATGTGGTTAATAATGTTTCTATAAGGCTTCTTTCTTTGTGATAGTCTATATCTAGTGTTTGTGTTTCAATAATGTTCTCTTGTCAATCCGTCGTATTATGTGGCGTCTAATTTGGATGTATCACGGTAACAATTTGACAGGCTAGAAATAATTAAAAGATATGTTTTTTGTGAAGGTAGTGATTGTAAGTGTGTAAATATTTATTGAAATATGGAACCTGGATCGATATTATGGATAATATATAATTTCGATAGTCCTTACAATATTGTGATTTGTGTTAATTATTTTAAACTAATTTGAAGAAATGATAAGTTTTTGACTGATGGTTTGTTAAAAAATATATGTAGTAAGTAATATCTAGACGATTTTTATATTTCCTACAATTATATCAAAAACGAACTGATACTTTGATTTTAGCATCGTAAAACTGTTATTTTTAACAGTAGTGGTTCTACTCTAATGATGTTGATTTAACTGAATTAGTTTCTATATAATCCATCAAGCCTTTACAAGTTTAAAGTTGATTACACAATTTTTATATCTTCAATTAAAACCACTTCATTTGTGTAATTTTGGGGCACTGATTATGAATTTCAGGTTTTTGTATATTAAGTCTTAGTCTATTTGTATAAAATTTGGTGATTTGCCAATTTGTTCTACTATTTTGCTAATTTTCATGTACATTATTCATTTTAAAGACAACTAATGGTGCTTTGAAGAATGTGTCATAATTAAATATACTAAAGCCTTCATTGACTTTATTAATCATTACATAACCCAAATGAGATCATTATCTTTTGGCATTTTGCAATACCTACCTTCGTTCAATTTATTGTGGACCAAGGTAGATAGATCACTAATGGTTTCACTGTTTTCATATCCGGATATGATGATAGACATACAAATCATTTTCTACTATTTCGACGATGTATGTACATTTAATACAAAATGTATCATAATTATGTTGATCTAAGTGATACAGAAAATGAATTTCAAATGAAATAAAAGTTTTAGTCCATTTCCATTTTAATAAACTATTTGTTCTTTCCAGATGCAGCAGAGAACCTGTAGATAGCAACTGCTACTACATGAAAGTCACACTTCACCTTTGAAAAGGCGAAAAAGAGTTATTTAAATAAATTCATTTTAGGTTATACAGCAAAATTTTAGTATATAATTTCATGTCTGCTGTGTCCAATAAATTTTTAGTAGGTATTGTTCAAAATTAACAAGAAACGCATTCATGCGATTTCAGTACGTATGCCAATGCTATGACTGAAACAAAAAATTCCACGTAATTCTATGTACAGTATTATGGAAACAATAAATCTTTTTATTCCAGACTAATTTATTACGGTATATAACCTGAAACTCTCATGTGGAGTCTCAGGTTCCCACATGCCTTAAAACCAGGAAAATCATGGAAAACTGAATTATGAATTCCCAAACCGGAAAATAGTATTTATACTACAGATCAGGGAAAATACCAGGGATTTTGACTAGACTGCTAGTATGACATTTAGTACCGTTTCACTTCTAGTATCTAGACACAACATTTGAAAATTTTCGGGGTTATGCTCCTAGACCCCGTCCCCTTAATACTCCACCGGCGAGCCTACATATGTTTGTCTGCCAAATTTGAAATTTACTGCTAATATTCCTAACATTTATAAAGTCAAATAAATTTCGTTTAATTTGGTATTATATATTTCGTCCTGTTTATGCAACAAATCTTACCTATACGCTATAAAATTTACATAGTTTCGTTGGATAACAGCAGGCATGTGATTCTTCCAGAATTTCCGGATTCCTTTCTATGCTTTCGGATAATTTTTGATGGCGCCTCTGCATAAAAATTGTGTAGCTGCCCTATATTTTCTTAATTTTCCGTTTTGTTTAAAATTTACTATCACATTCCTGTAATAAGGAAGCTGCTGAGTTGGCATAAGTGGCTGAAATGTACTTAAACAAAAGAAGAGTGTTTGGTGAAACTGCATAGTGATTTAGACAGTTTGACAAAAAATCTGAGTAGGTATTCCATATCTAAAAACTTAAATCTTAACCACTAGAAACACTGGGATATAGCAATTTCTTTCATTGTTTGTTACCTTAAATTTGATACACACCTGAAAAACACCGGAAAGATACCTGAACAAATTTTGTACATGTTTTGTGGGAACTCAAACTGATCAATACATATTTTAAATTAAGCCGACAAAATGCACTAGATAAAGAAGCCAATGAGAAAATATTTCCTCATGTTAGATATGGACATAATTTTTATTGGTAGGTACTCAGATCAAACACGTTTTCATGAACTATTTGAATTGGCTATCTCTGATACTCAGTGTATTATAACTCAACGTACTATTAACATATGGCATTAACTATGAATTTGCATTGTGTATTTTAGAATTTTGTGCATTATCAGGATTTCAGGGACTTATTATATCTCAAAACGGGACATTATACAACAAATCCAATATGATATTCATTTTCACTGACCAAAATTAGTCAGAATCAGATGGTTTTGTTAAAGATAGTGAAAAGTTATTTTTTGTCGTCTAGTGTTATTTTCGTTGAACAAAGATATTTATTTAATATACGTACTGGGGACATACTAAGGAAATACCAACTAGATAAGAAAGAATAATTTCTGATGTGACTTTTTCTTCTATTAAGTTTGATAATATTACTAATAAATTCTCGAAATCATTTAGCCAAATTATTGCGTGCTTTCAAACTTTTCAGTCAACATAATTTATTGTATTATTGATTAAGAACTGAAATTCTTGTATGTAGTAGAAAGTAAGATTTTGTTATTAGAATTATATGATTAATTCCGTAGTAAGTTAAGATTTTATTTTACAAGTAATAGATTAATTAATTATTTAATCGCAGCAGTTTTAAATATTTGAACACATCTTAATTTTAAGTAGATCGGATTGTCGCATCGATGATTTTATAAAACTTGAAGTAGAAAGTAATAGCAAACAAGTACTTGATTTCTTTTAAGGTTAGCATTAGTCATGTAATGGCAAAAATTTGTTTTAGTTTAGTTTTTTCTTAGTGTAAGAGTGTAGTATTGGTGAGTTTTTGGTTCGTCGATCATCTGTGTAGTCATGCACGAGGTTCCCTTCCTCGATTAACAAAGAATAATGGACTTTGGCAACTTTTATTTAACGAGTTTCTGATTTTGACAATATATTTTCCCTTATTTAGTATTGATTTCCATTTCATAAGTGTAGCCAGGAACTATTTAATAACGTTTATAGCATGAATATATATATACCATCGTGGCCAAAAAATAAGACCAACCTAATTTATGTTTTTCTCAAAAAAACAATTTTTTTATTTACATAAAAATTATTATGAAGCAATTGACAAAAATGATCTGCAATAATGTTAATTTGATATCAAAAGTTACTAATATTTAATAGGATAACCTCAGGAGTCTCGGCATGCTGTCCAATAATTTGCGACAATATTCATGAGATATTTCAGTCGTCTAGACTTTTTGGATTACATGCAACAAATTCATTCGTGATGTCGGGTTGTATTCACTATTTCTTTCTTTTATGTGGTCCCATGCATTTTCAATAACATTAATATCTGGAGCATTTGAGAGCCAGTTAGAGAGAATTAGATGTTGTTATCAGTAAGCCATTTTAATGTATTTTTGACTGTATGACAAAGAGCCAAGTCTTTCAAAAATATATCAGTTCCTTTAATCTCCATAAATTTGGTAACTTTATTGCTGAGTATATTAATATAACCAGTAGTTCACAAACATTGACCTAGTTCAAGAGGTGCAAGGCCTGCTCGACCATTAGCAGTAATCGCACCCCAGCACATGACAGTAGTAGGATGTTTCACAGTTTTAATAATGAATGTAGTGTTGTACTTTTGATTTATTGATCTTCTAACATGATTAGTGCCACAATTTCTGTCTTGTTGAAAAGTACTTTCATCTGAAACATCACTTGATGCCATCATTCAATATGTTGATGACTAAAGTGTGGCTAAACGTTGCTTTCCTGTGATTAGAGGTTTTTTGGCAGGTCTTCTGGCTAAAAGATTCAGATCTTTGTTTAGTCGTTGTCTAATAATCCTACTACTTAATGTTAATGCCATCATTTTTGCACGTTTTGATGACTATCTGTTTCGATATAGCTATGAAAGATGTCCTTGAAACTAAAAGGAGTTCTTTATTTGTGAAACCAATTGCTAAATCTAATGATCCAGTACCTTGCGTGGTTACCTATCACTCAAATATCATTGGACTTTCATCTATATTACAACGCAACCATAAAAATATAATTGAAAATTATAGTCAAGCTGTTCTCAAAAAGGCATTTCTCGAACTACCAATGTGGCTTTCAGACAAACACGGAATTTAAAATCTAGATTAATATATTTAATATCAAACCGAAATCTACAACATATAAAATTAATCATCATATATGTAACCGTCCACGCTGTAAGCTTTGTCCAATTTTAAATGAATATATTACTTTTACCAATGAAGTCAACAAAAATCAATCAATATTCAAAACAGAGGAACCTGTACAACAGCCAATTTGCATATATATATGTATATTATATGTCAGCACGTGCAATAATTGTAAAAAAAGTTAATATTGGATAAACAGGTCGCATGCTTTTGGGTCGTATTGCAAGCCGCCGTAGTGATATTAAACTGTCCAAGCAAATTGAAACTGCCGAACTTTTTAGAACCACTCACCATAATGCTTTCAAAGTCACTTTATTAAACCATAATCTTAATTGGGCGTTCGATGACAATGTTTTACAAAGATCTTTATAATGCTAAATTAAAACCTTAAATCCAACTGGCATAAATCAAAGACATAATGATATCGTTAAAGATTTATATAGGTAATATCATTTAACTTTCGTTTATGTTCTACCTCAATTATTTTTCTGAATCTTTATTTCCAATTTTCATATTTTCGTTCAATGTTTTCTTAATTTTTATTTTATTTTCGATTATATCCTATTTTTATTAATTTATGTTTCTAGTTAATCTACTTACATTTATCTATCTATACTACATCAGCTGTTTTGAACGTTTATATTCATGCATCAGCTGTTTTGTTTAATTTATTACTATTTGATTTATTGTAACTGATGAAGACAAATTTTTAGTTGTCGAAAGCGCTATTTTATTTATTTTGATTTCAATATTAATTTTTCGCAGATTTTATTTTTTCATCACACCTCTCCCTCCCTCCCCTACACCTATGAGAACGCGATAACCAGCCCTCTTCAGGGCTATCACATTGATTGAATAAATTTTACTATTTTAGAAAGGTAGAACTTCTTTTTGCACTTTAGTGTATATAGACATATTAATAGAAATTGACTATTTGATATGCTACACATTTAAATTTCTTAGTATTGAATGGATATCTTTGTTACATCACCTGATACGAGTGCATATTAAATTACTGTTTTTATTTTGAAAATTAAGTGCTGAATTGTATTCTGGCAGTGTTGTATCATAAAGATTATTACTTGATTACAGAATTGATTTTTCTGTAGTACTGTCCAGGGCGTTCTTACATTTTTTATTTTTGGTTGTGAATTTTCTTTTATTTCATGCCATCAGTCGGTATGCTGCCAGAATATTTGTATTTTTATCAAGGTTCAATTGTGAGGTACCTATAAAATATAAACATTCATCTACCCATCTGTTAACTTACCCTCCATAACGCTTTTTCGTATGCATGAACAGTAACGGGAAGATAGTATTACCCCTCCCCTAAAATATTATACTTCCCATGGATGAATTGGGCTGAAATTTGGTATAGAGGTAGGTATCTTGGAATCAAATTCTCCAGCGGGCAAGCAACCCAGTTTTCCAAGCTCACTAGATGACATGGCACCCAACCAAGTATATCGAAACGATATTTGAGAACCTACCAGCGCATTGCTATTTATTTGAATTCTTGAGGCCATGACAATTAGAGTGGTTGCTGATTTAAATGTCAGCCGCAAAATTTTATTGCCAATCTTAGTAGTCAGAGTTAAGTCACCATGACAGATGTCAGGCGATCGAGTAAATGCCTTTCATTTGATCTAAAATGGATCATTTTTGTTAAAGTATATAATAATGTATTCCCATAGACGACTTTTCCTTGTCTTTGATCATGTAAGGAGTCGGAGACCACCGTTTTTCAAATATGAAATATCCATACCTGTATTCTGTAGACGCCAGTTTTTACCTTGTACCAATCAATCAGCTGGTTCTAATATTATAACCGAAGAAAGACAGGTACTCAATTCCACAACTAATAGTGATTGAAAAGTACTTGTGGTCCAGTAAGGGGTAAAACCATAGATATTTATATGGGTAAAACAATAACCTGCTATCGACGTTCCAATAGCTTCTATTAATCCATCATGTAACTATCAGCTAGCGTATTTCAGGTAGTCAACATCAACTGATAGTACTAGTCGATATGCCTTCCTTATATAAGTGGCTAATCAATAACACAGATGGCAGACGCTGAGTCGATTAAACCCAACTTATTTTTGACAACCCCCCTCCCCTCCTGAGCGATAAGTTGCTCATGGGGGGGGGGCTTAATTGACTCAGAATTTAATTATTAGTCGATTGGACACCTTTGAGGTTGACTAAAATTTTGCTCTCATGACATTTACGACCAAACAAAGCAACCGTATGGGGGCAAACCTCGTATATAGGACCATTAAAGCCTCATCAATCCACTGTTCAAATTTAAGTCAAATCGGTTGTATCAATGGGCCAATATAGCTATTAAAAACTAAAATAGCTTTCCCAATGCCAAACGATACCACCAATTTTGCTCAAATTTGAACAGTGAAATAATGCTACCTTAGTGGTCCTATATACGATGTTTGCCCCCATACGGTTGCTTTGTTCGGCCGTGAGAGCCTTTATGGCAAAATGTTGGGTCAACCGTAAAGTGGTGCCCAATGGATTCAGAATTCAATTCTGAGTCAATTAAGCCAACTTATTTTTACCCCTCCCTCCCATTCTCCTTCCCCCCTCGTGAGCGATAAGTTCCAGGAATCATTTTCGCCCACAATGGTTTGCTCTTTAAATAGCTACAAGGGAGAGGGAGATGGGGGTAAAAATAAGTTAGCTTAATTGACTCGGAATTGAATTCGGAATCGCTTTGGCACCACTGAGGTTGACCCAAAATTTTGCTCTCAAGGCTATCACGGCCAAACAAAGCAATCGTATGGGGGCAATTCTGAGTTGATTTAGCTCCAAATATTTTTGCCCCCCCCCCCCTCCCCTCGTAGCTATTTAAATAGCAAACTATATCATCACTATAGCATTGAAACACCAGGTCATTTTTGCCCTTTGATCATCCATAGTTTTATACTTTCTTTTAAAAGCATTCCTAGTAACAGTATATAAGAAAGTAATGTACAACTGCATATTGTGGATACTATTAATCATATTGTGGTCAAATTACCATAAAATTATAGCTGTGTCAGTTGCTATTCCATTTTGGTATCAGTAGTAAGTTGCTAAGTGGAAAGTTGATTAAAGAAGAAATCATACATGGTAACGAAGGTTTCATGTGGCCAAATATCCATGAATTGATTGTAAATTGGTTAAATTTGGAAAGACGCAGTTTTGCTATGCACTATTGTTGTTAGCAAACACAAAACATATAAAAACAGAGGTGCTCAAAAGTCACCTCCCACATTAATTGTCCAGAAACTGGTTGGCATTTGTAGTGATTAACCCTATAGTATATGTAGTCTGTAGGTCGTTTGATCTGAATAAAAAAAGAATTGGTCCACAGAGCTTTTATTCACAATACTTCCATGATAATGCAGAAGCTGCTTATATCCTGATTTTCACAGGCCGAAGCGCACACTTCGTTGCACAGTTTATCTAAATCAGTTCTGTGGTTTTGAGTTAAAATAGTTACAGTAATGATATGTTTTTTTTCTCTGGACCCAGCGATAGTCAATTATTGCGACAAGATCCTCTGATGTGACTCAGTATAGTGTATGAATTTCGCTAGCCAGCATCTAACGGTCACCACCAGGGGGGTGGGGCAATCTATGACCGACAATTAACAACTTCTTCACGCTAAGACTTGTTCTCGTACGGGTCAGAGGTGGGTTGGCTAGTCACAGCATTTTCGGAACCCTGTTCATCAAGTAAATTGAAAGTGGGTATCGACCCACTAGATCTCGAACCGGTACCTTTCGATCCCGCGTTAACCACTTGGCTACCGAATGCTTAAGTTCTTGTTGTTGTTGTTGTTGTTTCTCCCGCTCCTAATCACGGAGGAGCCTTCCGGCTCGGGCGACGAATGCCGACGTTG
>JAUYWI010058512.1:0-16352 GCA_034780595.1 Parotoplana pacifica | reverse complement strand
GGAGCTGTTCGTGGTATTGTCCCTGCTTCATAGTGATACGTTATTCTTACGTCTTTCCAAGGTGGATCGAGCGAATGTGGTGGATGAGGTTCTCGAGGAAGATCTTTCAGCCCAGTTATTACAGCAATGTGTTTACCTCTTTCACGCCAACTGTGTATTGATTTGTTTTTGTCTTAGCTCTTGGTCTACTTAGCATAACAAAAAATAGTTGCTCTTTGTTGGAAATGTTGCATGTTTCGTCAACCATGATCGCGAAATGTTTCCCTTACAGTTCATCTCTTAATAATTCCTTAAACAACTAAGAACCAATATCTCAATCATTTCATTTTGGATTGAGGGGCTGGTAAATTTGTCTTGGAGTTTTATTTTCATTCAGTCTTGAACTGCGGGTACGTCAATGCCTAGTAATTTAAGTAATTACTATCTACTTATTCTTCAAATTCACTATTGTAATTTCCTCGTAAAGCTATCCCCTGTCGGGTAAGGAACCTGAATATTAAGAAGTAATGAAAAAGAATGAGCCCATATGCTACTAAATTTAAAGAATAAATATCTTGAACTTTGATGAATTTTTCGCCAATCACGAAAACCTTCTTTTGAGAACATTTGTTGGTTAATGGTAGTTTCTTCTAGAGGCAGTTGCACATTAACAACCCAGAAATGAATCTTTTTCTGTCAAATAGTGAAGCCATGGGTACTGTGTGTACCATGTTTCTAGGAAAGACCGACCTTGATTTCCTATTTGAATTTTCGGAAATTTCAATAAAGGCTGGTGCGGTTTGATATCAAGATCTGGATTAGAAACAGTGATTTCGAGGATTTTGCATCAGTCTCCAATTTTTACGTATCTTTTCCTGTAACCTTTCCCAACCAGACTTCTTCTGCTCTCTGAGTTCATCATGAGTATCTCTAAATAAATATGTAATTATTTGTAAATAAATAATTATGAATGATAAACAGATCATAGATGTGCTGTTTTGAAAAATTCATTTTTGATATTCAAGGAACCTAGATTTATCGATAAGTAAACAATTAAATTCGACAGAAGTTATTAAATTAACCTCAAAATTAGCACAAATATTAGTTCCCTTACCAAAATAAAAATTCCACACACAAAAACGTAGGATTTTCAATGGATGTGCTTTAAATCATAGAGTAAATATACCAAATTACAAAATCTATCTACATAATTATTATTTAAATTTGTAGCTTCTAAAAAATAAATAGTATAAAAGGTAACAAAAGAAACAAATTTACATAACTTTTGGAATTTTTGTAGCTTAAAGTTATATACTACTTTTTAGCGACACTATACGCAAATTCATAAAATAAACACGGAGTGTCTGCTTTTAAGAGAAACAGGTAAAGTATCAAGAATGAAATAAACTCAGTTCAAAAAAATACTTGGCTGTAATTCTATTATTATAATAAAAGTACAATTAAAGAAATTATTCTTCGGAATATCTATTGCCATAGAGCAGGGATTTATGCAGAGGTCCGACTCACACTACATATCTATGGAATTTCGTAGATGTTATGTCTATAAAAGTACCTACCTACTGCAATGTATGTACATATTTGGATAGGGAACGCAGTCGAAAGCAAATTTATGTTTCTCTGCCTCTATCAGAAATTGCATGCAGTAGAGATAGGAAACCATAGATATTGAAACAGTATTTTTTTAAATAAAACGGTTTTATCCACACTTTTCACAAATTATTTTACTAAAAATGAAATCAGCACATACATACTTTTTACCCATAAGTAATAAAATAGTAAATGTATACAATCAAGAAGAGGGAATCGGTTCTCTGTGGTAACTCTGTGGCAATTACTATGCAGCACTATCCTGTAGACAGTCTAAATTAAGACACGTTTTCATAAGCATTAGACACGGAGGTGCTAAAGTACCCCACTTATCTACGGCCCTGCAATTGATGGGTAAGAATGATCAAAGTGCAAAAAAGTATGGAAACAAGGTTTTGTATGAACCAAATTAATTTTTTAAACTTAAACTATAAACAGGTAAACCAATGCATTCATAGAAAGTGAAGGCAATAAAGTAGCTAACATAGGTTTTGTATATTCCTATAAGATTTTACCACTTTAATTATAGAACATAATTTCATTTTACTCTAAACATACTAGACTATACAGTATGAAAATAATCACTTTTTATATATGCATTTATTTAACTGTCTATAGTTTGTTCTGTATTTTTTTCACTTTGATCATTCTTAACAATCAATTTATACATTTCCTTTAAAAAAACATTTTCTTTCTGTTTAGGCCATTTTTTGTTCGTAAATTGCATATTAGGGAATTTCATAATTTTTGAATTACTTTAATTGACTTATGAGGCTTATGTTTGGACACCTTGAATTTGATTTATATAGTAGGGCTGGCAATTATTGATTTAGGTAATAATAGTAATAATAATAATAGCTCTTATTTACTCAAAAACTGTCTTTTCGCAGTGATTGGTGAAGAATAGTTAAGTACAGGTATAAATAATACAATGGTTGTAGATCTATGGAAACGCACTTAGGTCTTTATGAAGTTATAGACTTTAAAAATGTTATAGGTAAAAAAAAGATTTTGAAATCATATCAAGTCGCAGCACGGATATCATAAGCTGCCTTTCATCAGTACCAGGACCATCGAAGGAAATCAATTCATCAGTACCAGGACCACCAATTGAAACCAATTCATCGGTACCAGGACCATCCATTGAAACCAATTCATCGGTATCAGATTGAAACCAATTCATCAGTACCAGGACCATCGGCTGAAACCATTTCATCAGTACCAGGACCATCGACTGAAACCAATTCATCAGCATCAGGACCATCGATTGAAACCAATTCGTCAGTACCAGGACTATTGGTTATGTTTTTATGAAGTTACCCAGGTGATCGAAAACTCTCAGGATTTTAACCTTCCGTATGTTGCACAAACATGATGTTTGGTATGGTAACCCTGTAAAAATGCATTGTGGAAAAGGTAAAACTATAGAGGACAGAGGGATATAAATATGATTTTAGTATAAATCTGTGATCAAAGTATGATTACAATATTTGACCTTACTTAAAAAACTCATCTGGAATTAAATTTAATATTACCTATTGTTTTATAAATTTTGTATATATTTTTTTCGTGTACGTATTTTTCTCCTTTTTTTGTATTCATAGTTTAGATGCCAGGTCGATCTGTCTTCACAGTCTCTGGTTACCTTTTGTATTCTTTAATTACAATAAATAAATATTATTTTAAACAATTAAATGCTAGCTATTTAGGTATATACATAATTCCCTATTGTCATTTATTACAATAAATATGTTAAGACAGCTTTTGTTTGCATTTTTGTACAGGCTGTCCTGAAAAAAGTTCGTTTTTTTGACAGAGACAAATTCCATAGGCCAAGAACCCAGAAAACAGAAGAAAATATTGCCTTGGTTGCAGAAATGATAGATGAAGTTGATGGAGTTTCAGTTAGAAATATTGCTGGGCAACTTGGTAACACAAAACTCAGGTCCATGAAATAATATCGTAAGATTTAGGAAAGACTTGTGTGGTGACAAGATGGGTAGGTACCGCATAGGCTTAGTGAAGACCAGATGTTACAGAGAGTTCAGTGTTGCAAATATTTATTGAATGATATTTTATCAAAAAGAGGTGCAAGACAGAGATTGGTCATTTGTGATGAAAAATGGTTTTACTATCGATATTGGGCTTAAAAAACTACTATCTATAATAATAATAATAATAGTTTATTTATATAAATAAAAAAATATACAGGAAAGACCAGAGGCCGCCGTCCAGGCGGATCAAGCTGGTAAACTATCTATAGATGGGTTTTATGCGATGGAAGTGATGATGCGGCAGCTAGTCCAGTTATACCTCGAAAGACAATGTCTGCAAGAAAAGTACATATCATCATCGCATCTAATTTTACTGGTTGCAGCTAATTGGAAATTATTGAACATAATGGCAGTGTTAATGCTGACAGCTATGTTGAGTTCATGAGAAATTGCATTAATTAATTTTCAAACTCAGCATCAAATCCCTGCTGAACGATTATCATGGATGCATGACAATGCCAGGCCTTATGTGGCGCACTCTGTCTGTGACTTTATGGAAGAAGTCGTGATCACAAAAGAGAAACAGTCCCCCTATTCGCCCGATCTCAACCTGCTTGACCGTTTCATCTTCAGAAACCTATAAACTAGTCGACAAAAGATTTAATTTGATAATGTTGGTGAGATACGGATTCATATCAAAGGATTTCTACAATCATTGACTATTGTAAAAATGGGTAAGCAATTCGAAGAACTTTCACAACATTACCAAATGGTGATAGATATTGGAGGTACATATCTGCCCAAATGGACAGTTATAATTCCAGGTTTTAAAAAATACATTATGCTGTTCACATTATGTGTATGTTCTAAATAAATGTTTAATTAAAAAACGATTTTTTTTCAAGACAGCCTATAGATACATATCTACCTATAGTAATGTACGAAATTTCAATCCACAGGAAATGTTATTTTTAAGGGCTATGGTAGGCCAACTGCTTCTCATTTAGTCCAAGAAAGTAAAAACGCGATTATCACGGATTTAGTTTTACAAAACTACTTGCATTGCCTGAACTCTGATAGATAAGTTTACGGTTTCTCAGGGAAACTATACAGTGAATGAGAGGAATCTTCAGGTAGAGCACAAACATAAAAAACATGTTATGAGCTGCCGTTCCCGAACATAATGCTGTCGGCAGTAGATTCTTAGTCAGAACCAGCAGAATTGGAAATTGGGAGACTTAATTTTGGAACTGAATTGGTTGCTTCACCTGTGGACTACTCTAGTTTGAATCATGGCCCTAACCCTAGGCAGACAAAATATTTTCACATAGGCCGTGGATAAATGGGGGAGGTATGGCCAGATGGATTGGGCTGAAATTTGGTATACAGATACTTTGGCGTGTTCATCGTCAGAATGTTATTTTACACCTTAGTCATAAAAATAAATATTTTTAAAGAATATAAAAAATAATGGAGTGTTTATAGTCTATCTACCAAATATTAATCAATTCTATTTCTATTTAGCTTCAGATTTGATTTTTATTCTAAAAAGTACATTTTGGCATTTTGGAACAACTCCATTTTTAAGAGGGCCGTCAGGTGACCTTTGGGGTCACTAAAAAAGTCAAGAATATAGGGTCTCAGTTTAATCAGTAAAACGCTCTATACACACAGTCATATATCTTACATACTTTTGTTGACTGATGTAGGTTAAACATAAAGTGAATGATGGTACAGTTTTGTACTTTGCATAGTTTATGAATGACCTTTCACAAACTGTACAGTGTAGAAAACTAGCTATCTGGTAAAGTACCTACTTTTAAACAGTTAAAAACCAAATGCAAAAATGCAAAATTTCTTTAAACGAAAACGAGCTCTAGTGACAGGAGCATCAAAAGGAATTGAACTGGGCAAAGCATAAAGCACAAGCGTCAATTTTGTTATAATTAGCAAAAGCAGTTTGTGACGCCATTGATTGTGATCTCATTGAACTGGAATACTACACGCTCAACATTAGAGAAGCCTGGTGATATTGATTTCTTGGTCAACAATGCTTATAATAAGGTACCAGGAGCCTTTCTAGAAGTAACAAATGAAGCATATAAACTGTGTGTTTAATCTTAATTGGAAAGCAGTTTTCAATATCTCACAGGTACGATTAAATATTTACTATGTCCCAAGTGTATACATACAGTTTTAAAAAGGAAGTATTATTTAAACTCATATCCAAACTTCACACTTTTTCATATCACACCAGTGGATCAATACTGCATGTGTCATGTGTAGCGGCTCAAAGAACTCTGCCAAACTATTCAATTTGAACTGCTTCCAAAGCTGGCCTAGACGGACTCTGTAAAGCGAAAAAATTCGCGTCAATTGTGTCATTCTTACTTTGGTGTAGACTGATGCAACCCAACCCACACGCTTTGAAAGGATGCAGAAAAGTCAGGACCACTTGGACGATGTTGCGAAATAGAGGACGTTGTTAATGGGGTTCTTTTTTTGTTTACTGATCAAACATGCATAATTTTTTTTATAGATTAATTTAATTTAGCAGTTACAAGACAGAGTTTATTACTCATGCATGTATGTACATCTAGAAGTACATATGATCAGATTGTGAAACGTTATACTCAAATGCTATTGCTAATATAATGAATAATAATAAATAAAATCAATTAGGTATAACTGTTCAGATAGGTATTTCCAAAAATTTTATATAGTCAGATGACCATAAATTAGTACATAGAAAATTCAATTGAAACTGGTATAATTTTTGCCCGACCGAATGGAAGGCGTATTGTCATTAACTAATGTACGAAAAAACATCACCTAAACAACTGTGCAAACTAATGTAGCTACTACAACAGTACCTACGTAGAATTCTAAAAAAGGCGTGACACGAAACAACGGAAACCAATTTTTTGAACGGCAGTTACTTATGGTGCACCCTCCTATATATTATGACGATTTGAGGGATTTATTTTTAAATCTCTACCATTTTTTGGATAACTAATTGCAAGGTGGGTAAGTGTCGTCAACTAACATAAAATAAAGGTCAAATTAGATGTTTTATATACATTAAAATTTACAGTTTTCCTATGTGCTGATGCTATTCTCTGGTCTATGAATCCCAAGATAGATAATATAGATAAACAGGATTGCATTGCAAACTTAGATTGTTTTAAATTGCTTTGAATTTCTTTTTAAGCTGGGCTGCTGTGCCTACTTTATCAGTAACTAGGTATAAAAAAAAGTAAAGGTACATAATATAATGTATTTATTATCAAAATATCACAGCAAATATTACACCCATAACACAGCTTATTAAATAATACAAGGTGATTTCATAATTCCCCGTGAATCGTATTGCAGCCCCTTACCTTTTGTTTGTATGATCATTATAATATACGACATCAAGATCTGCAAATGAATTTTCAATATTTCAACCCACGAGAAACTATTAATCAGGCAGTTAAGTATAATAAAATTTACATTAAGCTATAAATACAGGGTGAGTCAAAAAACCGTATACGTTTTTTCTATCTATTTTTCTTTTTTTAAATGACAATCTTTCTCTAGCCTGCATTGTTGCTTATGCTTGCTATATTACAATCTACTAGACTTATACATATACCTCCCAAAAGCTAAATATACCTCTGAAATGGAATTTCCAAACGCTAAAAATAGATAGAAAAGGTATATACGTCTTTTTGACTCACCCCGTAGATCCTTAAAATGAGTTTGTAGTCGACTAGTTACAGTATAAATAAAATACATACAAATAAATAAGCTTCATGCAATTATTGTATAAAAATAAGAAATATTACAATTACAAGAATCATTTCTAGTAGTAAGGGTAGGTACAAGTTATCGTTTTAAGGTGTTTTACAATAGCAATAAGTTTTTACATATTATAAAATAATAACAAATCAACTAAAATCGTTTAATTTTATTGTTAGTAGTAAAATGTGATGCCTATTCAAAAGTAATAACTGATTTGTCAAAGGTTGAAAACATCGAAAAAGTTTGAGATAAACCCCATAATAAGGTACTTAGATTAAGAAGGATATTGATGTTCTGATTTTAATATTTTCAGTTGTCTTTTCTTGTAAGTCTTTTGACAGTTTATTTGTTACCTACTGGAATTCCAATTTCTCTTCAAAAACCCTCTGTTAGAATCTAATTGACAAATAATTGAATTTAGCATTTCTAAAGAACACACACAACACCATTCTAGAACAACCTTGGAAATCTATGCATTCTGTGCTGAAAAAAACTAGGGATTTCCAAGTTATCTCGAAACTTCTAAACCAGTTTTTATTGTTTTTAGAATATTTCATTTAATTTTTTATAAATTAAAAAAGTGATCGATTCTTATTAAACTAAAATTTTAGGTACAGATATTTAAATACTTTTTAAATTCTACATGCCCGACAAGAGCGATAAGATATCAATGAAAAAATGTTTAATTTGGAAATTTGTCAAAAATGTAACGCAACCAAGGGATAAGGAAGTGTATGGAACAAAAAGACAATATGAATGTTAGAACAGTGATATCATAAAATGTAGCATTTGGATATTCATTAGCACTTTTATAGTTAGTCATATTTTAACTAAGATCTATTCATTCTAAAATTGAATTTAGCCTGAATTAGTTTGCACATATTTTTTATATTCAATAACATTTGGGTCAATAAGTTTTTATATACAACTTGGAAACTTAAAAAAAAACTTTTCTTTTTTACATACAAAAAACTTCTGTTTCAGTTCCGCAGTTCCTGATTTCTCTTACTTTAAAAATCAAATTACTTAAACAGATTTATCTCACAATAAAAATGTTTTATAGGTCACCTTTTGACTATCAAAACCTGATAATCACAAAGCATGAAAAGCAAACGGAAATTAAACCTATATTAAACCACGCTGACAATGCATAACCTGGTGTGCCAGAACTTGTTGTGTATTGAACTTTAAGACTAATGCATACCAAGATTCAGGACTGGTCCAACCCGACTCGGGGATACGCGAAACATCTATCTAGACTAAAGTGGCACTCATCGACGACATTCTGGTTCAATCCATACAGTTTTTTGTGTGTGAATATAAAAATTTCTCATTTAAAATTTTTTTATGAGTGACTAAATATTTTAATGGTAGAGGTGAGGGCGATTGTGGCATTCAAATATCTATGTTTAGAAACTGAAATAGAAAAATTTAAGAGTTACAAATTGAAGAATTCTATAAATTTATTTCAAGAAAATCAATCATACTAGACTTTGATGTGTATTATCCAGAGCCGAGTTCGACCAAGCTGGAAACTTAATATTAAGAATTTTTAAGACTAAATGAGTGAACTCTAAATAAAGCTAAGTGATAAAATTGAGTCATAAAATGACGTTTCTTTTTTTGATTGCTCAATACTATTTTAAAATAAAGTTTAGGTTTGAAATATATCTTATTTAAATCAATGAAATTGCTTTCATTTATTTGGAACACCATGTGTATGTAGTTACATGATATTGAACATCATACATGGTAAAATTGTATGAATGATTAAGTCACTATTCTTTAAGCTGACAAATCAGAGCACAGCCCCTCTTCACCCAATGTTGTACAGGCACCTCAGATGGCAATAGAATAGGCAGAACAAAGTTAGTAGAGTGTCCGGTTGTGGACAAGATACCATGACGATCGCTGGTTTTGTAGACAGGGCATGTATACCGATTGGTGGCCTTGTCAATCTTCGTCTTTTGTGTTGGCTTCAGCCAAATAATGGGCATAACGTCCGTGAGAATTTTTGGATATTGTTCCGCTAATGACATTCTGTAAAGTAAATGAATTAAAAATAGATTTCCAATAAATATTATGTATGCCTATCACTCACAAAATCTACTCGAACAACTATCTTGAAAACCTTATTAAATCATCACCAGAAATAATGTTTAGATTAATTGGGGACTACTATTTGGCACCATCCTCTGCAATATGAAGAATTACATGCCATCACTCTCAGGCCAAAGTAACACAATACTTATTGGTAAGTAGTCAGTTAATTAGGTACTCACTTATCTAGGCACCAGCGTGCACCTTCAAGAAAGAGACCATTGATGTAGGCGCCATCATCTGGGGCAACTGCAGAGTATTGTATCGACATGACCTGGGTAAATTAACAACCAAGAAGCCAATTAAAGATGTTATGAAGTGGCAGTAGTTAGTTAGTAAAGGTTGACTCATAGAGTAGTCCTTACTCACATGGGTTGAGTTTTTTAATTATTAGGTAGGTAGGTAAACTTGATTTGATGTGTTCAAAATGTCATGAGCAAAAATCGTTAATGAAATTTCCATTTTCGTTGACTAGAAATTTTATATAGTTTTCTGTAATAATTATTTTATTTCTAAAACCATGTCGAACTATGAAGCTCTAAAGAAAGTTTAGAAAAGTAAAAATAGATTCATAAAACTTATTTTAAAACTTGAAAGGCACTTAATATATCAAACAGTGTTTACATAACCATCGTCACCATTTACTTTTAAGAGGTCGGTTTATTTCCCTTTGACAGGGAGTCGCCGACTATACATAGGTATTTTAATAATGAATTTACAAATATTAGTTTTTAATATAACCTAGTCCTAGTAGAGAACGGATTTTTTTACAACTCTTCATGTTGTGGGGCTGATCCAGGGAGGGAGGGAGGGAAGGAGCGTACTTATCCTGTCGCCTAAAGTTCTAAAAAGTGACCCCTCTAATGCCATTTGAGTAAAAAAATTATAGCGTTCAAATGAGTCTATAAATTATAATGTATCATGCACGCTCCTCTTAATGAAAAATCGTGGATCCCACACCAGTGCTACAGAAAAATGGGCCATATTGCATGAAATCAAGAAAGAAAAGTTAGACAAACAACATGTTTTTTTACCTACTCAAACAATCGACTAACTTACCTGAAAATCAAACCCAAGAAAATCAATTGGTATGGTGTATTTGCGTGCCATATTCTGCATCACCCCTGTTAGAAATGCTTGAGTGAAGAAGAAACCAGAAACCCAAAACGTTGGTGGCTTTTGATTGTCGTACCATTTCTATTGGAAAATTATCAACACCCAAGTTAAGTTATCAATATAAAGCTGGTTACTTAATTAGTTATTCAAACTATGTGATACAGACCGATCTCATACATATAATATAAAATTTATCTTTATAAAATTAAAACGAAACCCTATCTGTTTGAAACAACTCAAGCAAGCAATATCACGCATGCACAGTGAGCATACACATGCCAGGTACCTACCTACATACCTACGAATGGCAGTCATTTTAGCAACATGCCTACATCTTTTAAAACGACAAAATATTATGATATACATAGGGCCGTCTAAATCGTTATTACTTTTTTTAGTAAGGCCGTTACAGTCATACATCTCATAACTATGCAAACAATGATGTTGAAAAAAATATTTTTGGCGTTATGTAGAACTATTAAGCAAGTATGAATTTAAATATTCAGCCATAAAGTACCATGTAGATTAGATCTATAAAAGAAATAACATTTAAAAAATAGAACTATTAGTTCAATAGTCAAATTTAAACTAACTTGTAAAAAATGTAGACGGTCTACAAGGTCATTGATATACGATCCCAACGGCTTCAGACTGGGATATGAAACCTTGTCCCAAACGGGAGGTACTTTTGATGTCATAAGAGCACTGGCAACCACTTCGAGATCAGCAGACATCACCACGAGACCCTTGACAGCTTTTTGAAGATTTCGTAAACTATCGCGAATAACAGTCACCAACCTGAAATCATGAATAAAAAATAAATTATGAACACTACCGAAAATCATGATTATAACAGAGCTGTAGCCCCAACAGGGAAAAAACGACCAACGTCCTTATTTTCATTTGACAAACAACTGTCATAAAACCATAAAAATCAATAATAAATACTGTTATAAATTTTGGTGTTATGTTTCTTCTTAGGTATCATCAATTATATCATGAGTTGCTATGAAATCTGATTTTTATTCCAGCTCGTAGATGTGAAATGTTTTGAAAAAGTTCATTAAACCATTTACAAAAAACTATACCGAATTCGCCAATTTCTCACACGCAACTAAACATATAGAACATCTAAAAAGGGTTAAGATATGCATACATTACGGTACACCGATCGGAAGCTAACCGTCTTCTTAATATATTCAACGAAAATTTTAAATATAGAATAAAAACTACATTTTTTGAAATTAGAGAACTGTTTCTTTTTAATAAAATTTCACTCAAATGTAGAAAATTATGTGCTTAATTTCTGATAAAGTAACAATGATAAAAAAGAATTATTGATTTATTAGTAAAAGTAAATCACGTAATATTATTAAAAAAGTGTAACTCACAAAATATATTTAAAGAAATAAATTACTAAACACTCAAAGCTTATAGAATTATCATTATCAAAATGTTCATTCAAAACTATAAACTTTATTAGATAATAATTATACAGTCGCCTGCCTGTGAATCTTGCTTATCTACTTGCAAAGTTTTCTTGTACTTCTCTGTAGTTCTAATGTTAAATTAATTAATATCGATTTTAAACATACATGTTGTTAATGAATTTTAATGCATCAATGATAGGAAACAATGTCATCACCTAATCAGATATTATACAAAAAAAGCTACAGAAATCATAAAGTAGAAAAAATTAAATAATGTGTATTTTATATTGTATAAAATATTGCCAAAAGAGGTAAATGTTGTATAAAATTAGACAGAGAAACAATATAAAGAATTTCTGTTACACATGATTACATAGTTTTGATTTAATCTTGAGGGATGTTGTTTTTATGTTGAAGCCATATTTATATTTGTACACATCTTTTGGTTGGATTACATTCATTACTATGATGTTAGTACTGTCGCAGGCTTGACAGATATTATTTATTAATTCTTGTTTTGAATGGTTGCTGCAGTAAAGATTATATTCTATATATTGGAAGATTTCATCAACATTTCATTATATAGTTTGCATGTTTTTTCAAAATTAAAAAAAACTTAAGCGCCTAAAAATCAATAATCAATATAAGTAGATTATTCTAAGTTTTAAATGTTTTAGTCGATGAATCAAAATATATACCAAATCTAATTCAAATCCGTCTCTAGGAAGTGTGACATTCTATGTGGGGGGAAACTCATGACAACACTAAAAAGGTGAGGGAGAACGAAGGGTTTAACATTTACTTGTATAGATTAGCTAACACTCCGCATGTCCTTATGTACAAACAAACTAATTCTCCCTGCAGGTCCAATGGATACTTATGAAGATTCATTTTAATAGATAGGTACCTAGTCTTTGTTTCTCCAAAAACTGGACAATATTCAAAACAATAATTGCCGTATTGCCGTATTTGCAACACAGACCAGGATATAAATTGGTTGTTGTTATATTTATCACTTACATCTAAAGGTATCGCACTGCAACAGAGACTTGTTACTTCTATTGTCATCGTTGTGTTGGTTTCGTCTCTGACAGATTGTAAATGAAGTGTCTATTGAACATAATGTTATGTGGCAGATAGCTATATGACATACGTGGTTGGTTTCTTTATATTAGAACAAATCGTTTTCATATTTTGTATTGAGAAAATTAATACATTTAATACTATCGTGTCATTTCTAAATACAGAGCCTAGTTTTGTAAATTACTGTTTTTAATATTATCAGAACGTTCGTATTTTAATAATACCGCAGTATAAAAATGGCGCTACGTGATGTTAACTACCTCCCTGGACCCGACCTAGTGCACTCCACTTCAGATCCAACTGTGCCCCTTCTGCAGAGGGCACCAGCAACTCCAGTTCAAATGGTCTCTGCTGGAATTCATAAAGGACTGGGTATTTTTTACATTGTTATTGGAACACTGCTCTTCATACTGGAAGTTGTAGCCATGTTCACTGTTAGTCACCTGGCAACTGGGATTTATTGTGGAGGTTTGTTAATTTTGGTGGGTATCTTCTCATTATTGGCAGGCCATTTGAGGTCCCATTGCTTGACAATTGTAACCATGGTAATGGCTATTCTTGTCAGTTGTGTTCTGGTTGTTGGGATTTCTTTCAGTTTTATTGAACTATTCGCTATGCTTCAGATCGAACATATTGTGAAATCACTGCCGCCTATATTTGTTTATAATTTTTTCAAGGTCGGCATTCTGATATTCGTCTGCTTTGTTGAATTCAGTTTGCTTATTGTGCATTCCGTGTTGTGTGCCCGTGACGGCTTGGACTGTTGTAGAAGTCGCCAGTACGGGTATGTCCAAGTTCCACCAACACCGTCCCTCCAGGTTGGATCAAATCCACAGATGGCCGGAAATCAACCAATTATCAACATATATCCACAAAGCGTCACTTCCCCCCCACAACAGCATGGGGTCGATTATGGCCCACAACAACACGGGGTCGATTATTCCCCACAACAACAAGGGGCTGATTATTCCTCACAACAACAACAAAGGGCTAATTACTCACAACAACACGGGGTCGATTATTCCCCACTACAACAACACGGGGTCGATCTCCCCCCTGTAGTCACACAGCCTCAAGCACCGACTGCAGCGTCCAGTGGCACAGTTGAATCTAACTAATTGTGTAATACATTTTCAGTTGTACTTTACGAGGGGCGTACCAAGAGTAACGAGACAAAGCTCCAACTTGTTTTTTTATCCATGACTGTTGTATTTGAAACCCACTATTTGTGGAGGAGACCAGATAGGAGAATTATTTCGACAAAAAAGTTACCAAAATTAATACAGGGACTTTTGAATGTCACACTTCCCATGGATGGTTTCGGCTAAAATTTGGTGCACATGTACCTGGAAACATTTGTTGACTAAAATAAAATAACCAAAAAACAACAACAATAAGGCGCCCAGCTTTGGACTGATGATGTTCACGTTTGTCCAGTTGACTTCAAACCCGGCGTTTTGTGACACAACTCATTAAATATGTTAATAATATTGATTATTTTGGGGGCAAAATTGATAATCAATATTTTTAATGCAAAAATCAATAATCAATATTAAAAAAATATCGATTTCTATTATTGAGTGCCTAGTGAACCTACAATCCAAATTTGAAGTCATTTGGACAAACTTAATTTATTGTACCTGATGACGTCATTGGCCACCATATTGATTATTTTCATTGTTTTGTTAATCGTCTGAAGGTACCTGCTTGTCTTCTAAAGTTAGCCCAAACCGCCCATGGGAAGGAAGTATGAAATTGAAAAATAGTAGGGACTTAACAGAGATAATTAATTTCCAAGATTTGTGTTTGTAAATTGTTGCAACTTTTTTCGTAAATAAATTTAATTCTCTTCAATTTGGTCGACTTATTCCTTACCGTTCACAAGTAATGGGTTTAAATATAACAGTCCTAGATTAAAAAGGGAAAAAAGGTTGTAGCATTTGTCTCGTTACTTTTGGTACGCCCCTCATATTTCTATCATTACATTTGCCATGTTACAGAACTTCAGCCATTTGCATTTGAATTCTATACCATTTTTGTGTTAGAATATTTTGCTTCCCAACAACAAAATTTTCCATCATTTCATGTTATCTTTTTTGTCATTGGCATCTACAATTAGGATTATGTATTTTACTTTCTTACCAACTTATTTTCAATTTATGGTTTCATTTATGATTATTTCATTTTTCACTAACTTTAATGAATTGACAATTATTTGATGAAAATAAATTCTACTTTTAACTAACAACTGTGCAGAATTGTACACATTTTGTACCAGAATAATATTCATTGGCCATAGAATAAAAAATTTAAAAGTCTTACATAATTTGGTCGTAATGAGTAGATAAAGTATAGGGAAGATATTTTATGGTAGACCCAGCAAACATCTACTTTTATGTGCGGGTGCTTGTACCAATAAAGCAAGTACAACATAATATCAGTCAATGAAGGTGTCACTATTTTATTTTTAATAATGCATTGTGAATGACTATGGTCGATTTAATAGTTTGACTTAAGTTAACCAATGGTCATAATTTTTATACAAAGGTCACAATGAATGTTTAGCTCAAACCTTAAATATAATAAGTTTAGGTGTAGCCATGCACCCTTTTTGTACTGCTATGTTTGATTTCGAACTTTTTGAAAGCAACCAACATTCGAACTATAAAAAGGAGCTTATATAACAATGCTAAGCTGAGTCTCCCATAAATTGTCCACTATTCTTCTGTTCATTTGCTTCATTACAGATGATTCCTTTCGCTGGTCAGCATAAATTTTCACAACCACAAAGTGCTCAACAAAAGAAAGAGACAATAAAATCACGTTAAAATAATTTATTGTCGGAGGAATGCTGTCCTTATACACGTTAAAATGGTTTATTGTCGGAGGAATGCTGTCCCTAGACACGTTGAAATGAAGAATTATTATAGAAATAACAAGACCACAGCTTAGTCTGGTTTGGTTTTATCCTTCATCGCCCTCGCTAAAAGTTAGTATTTTAATGCGGTTCTTCAATCACATACGTGGCTCAAATTTGAAGCCAGGTCCTATTGATGAAATCAATCTTCTTCTTCTTCTTTATTTCTGGACCCAATGGGACGACTACCTGTTCGGTAGCCAATCACAGCGACAAGAGCCCTTAAACCTGTGACCCAGGAAAGTGTGCATTTCGGGGGGAGCAACACTTTAACGAAAAAATGACAAACCTTTTCACGGCCCTTGGGCTAAGACCGGCTACCATGGGGACACCTTGACC